>CM068305.1:42994958-43166194 GCA_034768735.1 Schistosoma mekongi | reverse complement strand
TTAATATATTAGATTGAAAGGTTGTTCTGTTTGTTACACAGACTTCGTCTGTATACCTCCTAATGTTTTTTGTCTAAAACCCAAAAGGTTGACCATATATATCTATATGTTTTAATTTCCAGGTGTTGAGATAGACCCTAAGATTTTCTCTTACTTTTGATTGATGTCAATGGCGCAGTTACCACGAAATGGAGAGGCACTGGAAATTTATTTATCCTTACTTAAGGTTCTGCAGAAATATCTGTTCTCAGTTCTGAAATACGACCTAAATTAGTACTTTCACGTTTTGTAGTTTGTAAATTTTAAACAACTGAATGGGAAGTGTATATCGTATTGTCTGGTGATTGATTTCATGTCTGATTTGTCGCGTTTTGAGGGGTGTATTGAACTACTTATTGGAGCATTTGAAAATGCAAAAAATGAATAGTTGTTGTACATGTTAATCCATCAATAAATTTTAGACATATGTCAGTTGCAATACTTGTATATAATGATACAATAGCATAGCTTACCATTGTTTCAATATTTTCAACTATTAAATTTGAGATTCTTGATTTGGAATAATGTGTATTTTTGACGACATTGTGTAAATTTTGTTGTTGTTGTTGTTTTAAAATGTTGCTTAGATATCTAGCAAGCGCATATGCTGAAGTGCTGGTGAAATCAACTGTTGGTCTCAGTAAGACACCAGATTTATGAATTTCTGCTAAACCATAGAAACGAGTTGTACATGATTTAGGATATAAAGTAAATCAAAGAGAGGTACCAATGAAAATGATCATACACTAACCAGCCGTTGTCCATTAAGCATCATTTTAATCATGAAATCCCTAAAATTATGCTTGAATTCAACTTTTTTAACCCTCAAAGGGATTCTCTACAAACAAACTAACGGAGTGGCAATGGACTCCCCCCGTTTCACCAATTGTAGCTAACTTCTTCAGGGCCCATATTGAATCGTATATTTTCAATAATGTCATTAGACCAAGGGTTTGACTATGATATGTAGATGATACTTTGTCATTATCAAAAAGACTTTTCTAAAAGCATTTTCAAGAAGCGAGGGTAAAGAAGTCAGCTGGCTTATACTATCGCATCATAAAGGTATTGGACATTGGAAACGATCTATTAAGAACCCTCCTTGTCATGGGGCACCTAGATTTACTATGTAATCGTCAAAGCAAAATACTTCTCAACTATACAGGACCCGATATGCAAATCATAATTAAACACCATGTGGTTATTATTGAGATCTTGCTTATGATTGTGAAGTGCACTCTGTGCATGACCAAGCTACGCTTGTCGAGTAACTAGAGTAGCTTCTAACGATTAGACCCACACGTACGAATAAGAATAAATCAGAAGGAAGTGATGGATCGAGGTATGTCTGATCGTAAATAGAGCACAAACAAGATAGCAATATCTATACTGACTGACTAGAGGACAAGTCACTCTCAATCTGGTGATGCTTGACGAAGCCCATGCAGCTAGTCGTGCCCACTAAAACAAACATGGTCAGCACCAATGATAAGAGCTAATGCAGCTATTTATTCAATGGATTATTTACCGTCACAATTGTCCGCGTGACAAAGCTCGAAATGGTTTCTCCAAAACACTCACTTGTGAACAAATATCACAATGATAATGCGTTGACGTTTGCAATACTATGAACGTATTTTGCTTCCCTAAGGTACGGAACAAAACTTTTGTCCTGCTGTCGTCATTTGCTAATTGTTGAGTAGAGACCTATGGAGATATTCTGGAGTTCTCGTTTTATTAAGTCACTCATTATTACAAATGCCAGGAATTTTCATGAATGGTGATGACATGCTGGCATTATTTAATTAAAGTGGAAATAGGTAAACAACGAAAAAATAACAACTTTAACCTTAGTATATGCATTCGATTCATTTACTTGAGCTCGACTAGCAACAATTATGGTGAAATTGGCTTTATTTTATGCACACTACGTGCCAGGGTAACCTCACGATTAGTGTGACTGAATAAAGCAAGCAATAACTGTGAATACAAGTGGTTTCTTACTCAGAAGTGACAGAACTAGTTATTTTTTACGCAACTGTTCTCATTTTCGCTGTTTTCTGTTAGTTGTAAAGTACGCAGTAACGTGTATTAACGTTCATTTTCCCCGCACTGACCTTGTATTTTGTAATTGGTTATAGTGGTTTTTTAGTGTGTTATTTACTCTAATCATTACAAGACCGTTGTTATAACTATATGTAGAGAGTTGGGACAAAACAGAGTAGAATCTTCTTAGTGCTGTGTTAATGTTTCCGTGATTCGGCTTTGGAGAGTAATCAATTGTTGAGTTGTTGGTCACGGTTGCGGGTATCTGTTCCCGTAGATAATTCAGGGAGTTAGAGTTGCGGTTAGTACTCCAGGGGTATAAGGTAGGGTGGCGTTATATCATTTCCGTAGTTGAAAGTAGCTACAAATAGTAACAAATTTCCTATCGGATGCAACAGAATATGCCCAGAACCATCACGGTGTCCAGGACCTGATAAGATTCTAAACTTTCTCCTTAAGAGATGTGCTAATGATTTGTATCAGCCACTGACTAGTTTCTTCAGCAAATTTTTCTCTACAAACGTGATATCAAAAGCTTGGAAGAATACAAAAATAAAACCTATACTGAAAAAGGTGTGAAGTGCACCCGATATATGACCAAGTTACGCTTGAGGTTTTACCAGGGCAACTTCTAACGATTAAACCCACTCTTACGAATGAGGATAAATCAGAAGGCAATAAGGGATGGAAAGGAGGTTATATTTGGTTGTGAATAGAGCGGCAATGGAATAGCAACGTCTAGGCTGGCAAACTAGAGAGAGTTGCTTTTAACGGTATGGCGTGACGTGGTCTGGTGGTGATGCGTGACCAAGCGCCTTCAACTAGTAGTGTCCGCCTAAACAAACATGGTCCGCACCAATGTCGAGGACCTATGTAACTATTTGTTTTGGGGATTATTTACCGCTACAGCTCACTCCCCCCCCCTAATGGGTTCGTAAGGACCCTATGACGTACCAGCCAAAGGATAAAACCCAATGCGTTAAACATTAGTAAACTGTCCTTTGATAGCTTGGATGTTGTGCAGCTTCTGGCCGTCAGTGCCTATGCTGAAGTGTCGTTACATAAAAAATCTGTACAAAATGTAATCGTTCTCTTTGGTTTTCTTCTGGTCGTTTCCAGGCGTCCTGGAAATCAAAAAAAAGAAAAATTTTTAAATATGTGCATTTCCTATATATATAAACAATTGGCAGTCAAATGCGGCTACGAAGACGCATAAAAAGTCGACAACATTAATATCAATACAAAAATGTTTTTTTAATATTTTTAAACATATGAAAATGTGTAAAATGCATACCGTAAAGTTAAAAAAAGTAATTTTATTCAATTTTTCTTTTTTTATATGGAAAAACGAAAAATCTTTACAATCCACAGGGAGTGGGATATAAGGAAAAAGTTAATAGACGTAATATTCGTCTTAGTGTCCTGGAAATTCTACATTTCTTCCAGAACATGTGTCTCTCGGAAATACGGAGATCTTCTGAATTTCCACTTGCTTATTAGTCAGTGTTTGAGGCGTGACGACTTCCTTCATGTTAAGTTTCGGAGGTGTTGTGACGAGTTCGACGTCGAAAGGTTTACCTTCTAAGTAGGCTGCTTTGAGGCTATCAATGCTGACGTTCTCCTTGTGGCCATTTTTGTCTATCGTACAGCGCTCCGTTTCTCGTTTCAAGACCTTGTATAGCCTTTCAAAAGTTGCTTTGAGAGGTCGGCGTAGAGCATCACGACATACGGAAACGTGCGTACTATATTTTAAGGCGGGTTGGATAAAAGCATCTGTCGGTTGTTGTCGAGTGTGGACTGGCTTAACTGAACGCATAGCATTTGTAAGCCGGTTCACGAAAGAATCGAGATCTAGGTTTGTTGAGGTGGAAGCGTTTCCCCGAACTCACCTGGTAGTCGAAAAGTCCTTCCATAAACTAATTCAGACACACTGCACCCAACATCTTATCGTACAGTGCTGCGAATTCCGAGTAAAACTAATGGTAAAGCGTCGGTCCACTGCGGGATGTTTGTAGCTGAAAGTGATGCTTTCAACTGTTGATGAAATCTTTCTACCAAACCGTTAGATTGTGGATGGTAGGCTGTTGTTTGGAAGCGCGTCGCTCCAAGAAGTTTTGTCAGAGAGTGGAACAATCTAGATTCAAACTGACGTCCACGGTCTGTCGTTATTGAAGATAGACAACCGAAATTTGCTATCCATCGTTCGACGAAAGCGCGAGCAATCGTTTCACTAGTGATGTCTATCAGTGAAATCGCTTCTGGCCAGCGTGTAAAACGGTCCACGCATGTCAAAAGATAAGAAAACCCATTTGATTCTGGTAATGGTCCTACCAAATTAAGGTGGACATGGTCAAATCGAGTGTCAAGAGTTGTGAAAGTGCCAAGAGGGCATTTGTTGTGTTAAATTACTTTGTTCTTTTGGCAGGCTACACAGGAGCGTGCCCATTCTTTGATGTCTTTATTCATCCTTGGCCAGCAAAATCTCTGGGCAATCAGTTTAGACGTAGCACGAACTCCAGGATGAGAGAGGTTGTGCAATGTGTCGAAGATGATTCGTCGATAACTCTTGGAAACGATTGGACGTGCTGTACCTGTAGAAGTGTCACAAATTAAAGTGTTCTTACCTTTTCCAATCGTCTTTGTTTGAAGTTTTGTTATGTTCCTAAATATAACGACCCAAATACTTCTATTGCTTAGTATTCTTAGACACCGAACACTTGACAAGATCCCAAATCAGAACACGTTTGAACAGGAACAAATTATATTCCAAATAACAAGAGTAGACAGAAGTAGGAATCGTTAGTTAGACAAACGTTAATGTATTTATAGTATTTACATAAGAAGCTTCCAGAATCTTCTGCAACAATCCACTAGAGCTGATTGGTTTGGAAGTAGCCAATCAGCGCGCGCCATCACGATCATGCACTGAGCATGCTTTAATCCGGTCTATATCCCACTAACACCTCCCCCTTGAGCAGATTCGTAGGATCTGGTGTTAGGATTCACCTGCAGCCGTTGTACTGGTTTGTGCTTACGATTTGTCCACCTTCTAGGTAATAAGGAAGTGGTATCATCCTTCGTTTGCACAGCGACTGTCCTGTCTGTTTCAGGTATGTTGATCTCAAAGGTATCTAGCAGAACATCGAGAGGTAGTCTATACCGCGTCTCGTTGTTGGCGATGCAGGTTGGTTTCAGTTGGTTCGCATGACGCACCCAGACTTCTGAGCCAACAGACACCTCGTACACCACATTTCCTTTCTTTTGCACGATCCGACCAGCCGTCCAGGTAGGATGTTTGCCTCGATAGTCCATAGCAAGTACACTTTGACCCACAGTGAACAATCGTCTTTGCGCCCCATGCCGACGATTGAACTGTTTCTCCATATTTACGTTTCGTTTAGGCTCAAGAGCTGGCGTCGGACGGATGCTATCGAAATGTGTCCGTATTTTTCTGCCCAGTAATGCTTCCGCTGGAGAGACCCCGTTAGTTGTCTGAGGGTTCGGTGTGGAACGGTAGATAAGCAAGAACCTCTCTAAGATCTCCTCAGTTGTCCCCTCCCCTCTTGATTTTTTCAGAGCATCTTTAAATGTACCAACAAAGCGCTCTACTTGGCCATTTGATTGAGGGTGGAATGGAGGTGTTCGGATGTGATTGATTCCGTTCTGGCGACAAAAGTCTGAGAAGATAGCAGACGTAAACTGTGTTCCGTTGTCGCTGACTATTTGTTCTGGAACCCCAAAACGACTGAATAATTGACGTAGTTTTCTGACTGTGCAGCTTGCGGTTGGATGCTCCATGAGGAGAATTTCTGGCCACTTGCTGTAAGCATCAACTACCAGAAGGTAAGTTTGTCCATGAAGTGGACCAGCAAAGTCCAAATGTATACGCTGCCACGGTGAGTGTGGTATTGGCCATGATTGCAACTCTGCTTTCCTCGGTGCTTTTGTTGCTAGTGCACATTTAGTATACGAACGGGATAGCTGCTCAAGCTGAGTGTCTAATTGCGACCAGTAAACATAACTTCGTGCTAGCGCTTTCATGCGATTTATTCCGTGATGTCCTGCGTGCAGCTGTTCGAGCACTGCTGGTTGTAGCTTCTTCGGAATTATGACGCGTTCGGCGAACAGAAGGCAGTCGTCAATGATTGAGAGAGACAGTCTGCGCTGGTAAAACTGCTGAAGCTCCGTAGAGTTGGTCTTCGAGAGCCACCCTTCTAGGTGGAACTTTCTAACTTCTTGTAGAACTGGGTCTCGAAGAGTCTCTTCTCTGACTTCATCTGACGACACTGGAGTATTTCTAATGGCATCCGCTACTACACCCCGTATTTCTGGGTCAACTGATATGGAGGCAATGATCATGTCCTCCGGTCCAGGGTGTTGAACTCCAACTAGTCGTGAGAGGGCATCGGCCTGACCAATAGTATTTGTTGACTGATACTTGATGTTGAAGTCATAGCTCAGAAGCATTGTTGCCCAGCGCTGTAGTCTATTAGCCGTATAAACAGGGATTACTTTTTTAGAACCGAAGATTGCAATCAATGGTTTGTGATCTGTCAGAAGAGTAAACTTACGGCCATACAGCATTTTATGAAATCTTTTAACAGCGAAAACGATTGCAAGAGCTTCCTTTTCAATTTGACTGTAGTTTCGCTCGGCTGGGGTGAGTGATCTAGCAGCATGAGCAATTGTCTTTTCTGATTTGTCTGGAAACACGTGGGATATCACTGCTCCGACTCCATGACTAGAGGCATCAGATGCAACAACAATTCCCAAGCTGGGATCGAAGTGTGTTAACAGAAGCTTCGAGCTGAGCATTGACTTGACTTTGTCGAACGATGCTTGACATTCTCCTGACCACTGCCAAGGTTTATCTTTTGTTAGTAATTCATTCAGAGGACCTCTCACTCGATGCATTTCAGGCAAAAATGTGCTGTAATGACTAACTAATCCCAAGAAGGATCTTAACGAAGGAACGTCAGTTGGTACAGGCATTTTCTGAATGGCTTCTATATTGGCAGGGTCTTGTCGGCGACCGTTCTTGTCTAGGATGAAACCAAGGTATTTGATCGAATGCATGAAGAAGATACACTTTTCTTCACGTAGGTGAAAACCGTACTCCAACACTCGATTAAGAACTTGATGTAGTCGATCAGAAAGTTCACTGTGAGTGGAACCCATAACTATGATATCATCTAGATAAGCTGCTGTACCAGGTATACCTGTTAGCATCGTATCCATTATTTGCTGAAAGATAGCAGGTGCTGTCTTGATGCCAAATGGTAGGCGAGTGTATTGAAATAACCCTCGATGAGTGTTGATAGTCAGAAGCTCTCTACTATCATCATCTACTTCTGCTTGCAGATAGGCATCGGAGAAGTCTATTTTCGCGAAACATGTACCACCATTTAGCTTAGCAAACAAGTCTTCAGGAACTGGTAACGGGTATTGATATACGTCCAATGCATCATTTAAACCGGTTGAGAAATCAGCACATATGCGTAGTGTTCCATTGGACTTTCTAATCACTACGATCGGCGCTGCCCATGCAGAGTAATTGACCGGTTTGGATTATTCCAGCTTGCTGCAAACGATTAAGTTCCTGATCAACTAATTCAAGAGCAGCATATGGTACAGGACGTCTCGGACGAAAAATGGGTTTAGCATCTGGTTTCACGGGTAGATGAACTTTCATTTTGGTGCAGTGACCAAGGGTATTCTGAAAAACAGGAGCGAATTGTCTCTTCAGCTTTTCCAGTAACTTTTCACCTGTCTGTTTTGCACGTATAGGGGTGTCTAATGCTGGACACGACACGCTGCAAACACTGTTGATGGGTACATCCATTATTCCAAGTTTCTCTAGCATATCAAGACCAAGGAGATCAAGGTATGGTCGTTCTGTAAGATAGCATATTCCTTTACAGCTATTTCCGTAGAAGGAAAATTCACACTGTAATTCGCCAACCAGTGCAGAACTCCTCCTGATGCGTTTTTAGCAATTTTCTTAGATGGCTTTATTGGCGGTTTCCCAAGCAGCTCATTACTATTTTCGCGAAACATGTACCACCATTTAGCTTAGCAAACAAGTCTTCAGGAACTGGTAACGGGTATTGATATACGTCCAATGCATCATTTAAACCGGTTGAGAAATCAGCACATATGCGTAGTGTTCCATTGGACTTTCTAATCACTACGATCGGCGCTGCCCATGCAGAGTAATTGACCGGTTTGGATTATTCCAGCTTGCTGCAAACGATTAAGTTCCTGATCAACTAATTCAAGAGCAGCATATGGTACAGGACGTCTCGGACGAAAAATGGGTTTAGCATCTGGTTTCACGGGTAGATGAACTTTCATTTTGGTGCAGTGACCAAGGGTATTCTGAAAAACAGGAGCGAATTGTCTCTTCAGCTTTTCCAGTAACTTTTCACCTGTCTGTTTTGCACGTATAGGGGTGTCTAATGCTGGACACGACACGCTGCAAACACTGTTGATGGGTACATCCATTATTCCAAGTTTCTCTAGCATATCAAGACCAAGGAGATCAAGGTATGGTCGTTCTGTAAGATAGCATATTCCTTTACAG
Organism: Schistosoma mekongi; assembly: GCA_034768735.1. Lineage (NCBI taxonomy): Eukaryota > Metazoa > Platyhelminthes > Trematoda > Strigeidida > Schistosomatidae > Schistosoma > Schistosoma mekongi. The sequence continues at coordinate 43,157,526 of CM068305.1, read as the reverse complement.
CTATTTCCGTAGAAGGAAAATTCACACTGTAATTCGCCAACCAGTTGCAGAACTCCTCCTGATGCGTTTTTAGCAATTTTCTTAGATGGCTTTATTGGCGGTTTCCCAAGCAGCTCATATGTTTCTCTAGACACTAGGGTGATATCGGATGCTGTGTCGATTTGAAGACGAGCTGATATGCCGTTAATCTGTATAGTAACATACTTTCTCCGAATGTCAAAGTCTGTTTGAAAGGCTGCTACCAGAGAAAGTGATTGAGGTTCGGCTGACTTCACCATGTGTCGAGGACGTCTATGTTTCTTCTTGGGCTGAGACGTACGATTCGGTGGGCAATGATCTTCTTTATGACCACATTTATTGCACTTCTGACATTTATGCTTCTTAAATGGGCAGAATCGTACATAGTGCCAATCACCACATAACCAACATGCAGTCGTTGGTTTGTTACCACTTGTTCTCGGTTTTTGAGCTTTTAACCTAGTAATAGCGTTGACACTACTGCAGGTTAAATTAGGATTTACCTGTTCAATTAACTGATTGTCGTGTCTGATGTTTTGTAGCCGCTTACACTCATCTGTCAATGTTCTGAGTGTGATGTTTGGATCTTGATCCAGTCAAGTTAAGAGTCTAGTTCTAATCTCAGCATCTTGCGGTGACTGAAGGGCTTTGATGAATATAAGGCATTTAAATTGGTCTTCTGTTAACGAGCGTAACTTAAACCGTTCACACTCTCTGTTGACGATGTCTGCTAGAGCACCATATTCATCAGTTTCGCGTTTCACCAAATTAAGACACTGATAACGAATACTAAACAATGAGGATGATTCGCCGAATATCTCTGATAATTGAGCTACCGTCTCATAGAAGCTGAGCTCTCGAGGTAACTTTGGTAATATATGATCAGCATAGCGTGCATGCTCATTACTTCCCAGCTTACGCATCAGCAATCGAGTTTTCCATGCATCATCTTGTTTACAGAATTCTATTCTGAATGTGTCATCCCAACGTTTGAACCACATGAGGAAGGTATTTCCACTATCGGGGTCATAATGGAATTCTGGTATGCTGCTGGCAACTGCATCACAAGAAGTACTTGAAAAAGCGTGTGAACTTGAACAATGGATGTTCAGCTGTTGCGTAAGGGTTTCTAACAACCGCATTTGTGCATCGAGTTGTGCTTGCTGTTGTTGTAGTATTCGATTGAGCTGGTCATCTGATATCGGCATTTTGAATGTGTTTTCCTTTTTCCCCGTCGCCACTGTTATGTTCCTAAATATAACGACCCAAATACTTCTATTGCTTAGTATTCTTAGACACCGAACACTTGACAAGATCCCAAATCAGAACACGTTTGAACAGGAACAAATTATATTCCAAATAACAAGAGTAGACAGAAGTAGGAATCGTTAGTTAGACAAACGTTAATGTATTTATAGTATTTACATAAGAAGCTTCCAGAATCTTCTGCAACAATCCACTAGAGCTAATTGGTTTAGAAGTAGCCAATCAGCGCGCGCCATCACGATCATGCACTGAGCATGCTTTAATCCGGTCTATATCCCACTAACAAGTTTAAGCGTTGTTGTGGATTATTCGTGATGTAGATTATTGTCTTCATTTTGAAATCTACCTTGTTCAATAAGGTCGATACCTTGGATACGATTCAAGGCATGTATTCGTGATAAGGCGTCGGCAACTACATTGTTAGCTCCAGATATATGTTGTGTACTAGTCGGGCACTGGGAAATGTAGTCTAGATGACGCGACTCTCACGGAGAGTACTTTTTTGAAGTTGACTTCATAGAAAACGTAAGTGGTTTATGGTCAGTGAATATTGTAAATTCCCGGCCTTCGATGGAATGTTGAAAATGTCGTACAGCACAGTACATGGCTAGCAGTTCACGACCAAAAGTGCTGTATCTCAATTCAGTATCGTTTAGTCGTCTTGAGAAAAATGCTAAAGGTTGCCAAGCTTGGTCAGTCCATCGTTGCAGAACTGCGCCAATGGCTGAGTCGGATGCGTCAACCGCGATGCTGACAGGAGCATCGGTATTGTGATGTGCCAACATAGTCACATTGGCTATTGCTTCTTTAGTCGCAGTAAAGGCTTTCTTTGAGTCTGCATCCATTGTGACCACTTTTTTATTCCCACAAAGCATATCCGTTAGTGGTTTCATGATAGATGCATAGTTCGGTAAAAACCGTCTGTAGAAACTTACCAACCCATTGAAAGCTCGCAACTGCTTGATCGTGGTTGGTTCTGGGTACTCCAGAATAACCGCCACCTTGTGTTTTTGGTGTTGTATACCATTAGCATCAATAGTATGCCCTAGGAAGTCCAACGATGTTGTTCTGATTTGTCACTTCTGTATGGTTGTGGTAACTCCATATTGTTGCAGTCTACTAAAGACTGTGTCCAAATGTTTCATATGTGTTACCTCGTCTGGGCTTGCTATCAAGCAGTCGTCGACGTATGAGTGGACATAGTCAAGCCCGCGGAACACGTCATCAATGAAACGTTGGAATGTTTGTGCTGCGTTCCTCAAATCAAAAGACATTCGGAGGAATTCGTAAAGGCCAAATGGAGTTACAATAGCGGTTTTGGGCATGTCATTTTCAGTCATCGGTATTTGGTTGTACGCCTTTACCAAGTCGATTTTCAAAAATATTTTTATCCCCTTCAGGGTGGCCGTTAAATCGTGGATGTGTGGTAACGGGTAACGATTGTGAGTAGTTTGGGCGTTGAGACGTCGGTAATCACCGGTGGGACGCCAATCATTGTTATCTTTCTTCGGGACCATATGTAATGGAGATGACCATGGTCCACTGGATGGGCGTATTATTCCCAAGTCAATCATATGATCAAATTCGTTTTTCGCAATCCTCAGTTTTTCGGGTGCGAGTCGGCGCGTTTTGGAGAATACAGGTTGACCTGTAGTCGTGATGTGATGTGTAACACTGCTGGTTACGCATAATAATTTTGATGTTGCCTTATTCAGATCTGGATACTTGTTGAGTATCGGCTGTAAATAAGGGTTAATTAAATGTTTAAAACGAAGAGGACATAAGCTACAACCTGTTGCAGCGGTTCCACGAATGTAGCGATTTGTGTTACTATCCACTAGTCTCTTTTTACTAGGGTCCACAAGCAAGTTGTGGTGGTTAAGTAAATCCATGCCTATGATAGGTATTTTCACATCGGCGATGGTGAAAATCCAGTGTATGGGTTTTCGTAAACCCACGTTTAAGTAGACGTATCGCTTACCATACGTAGCTATGCGTTTTCCATCGGCTGCCTGTAGATCGAACGCAGCTTCATGGTGGCGGTGAGATGGAGCTGCGGGAAGAACGCTAACTTCTGCGCCAGTATCGACGAGGTAGCGAACCTTCGTTATTACGTCAGTGCTAAATAACAGGCGGCTGTTTCCAGCGGCTACGGTTGCCGCTAACGCGTGCCGGCGAGAATTGTTTCCCAACAGTGGGTTTTCGTCTACGAAAACAATAGGGGTCTCTACATTTCTTGGAATTTTTTCCATAGGTGTTGTGGTGCCAACACCAATGTGAATTTTTGCTTCGTCGAAGTCGAGACGACGACCTTCTCCGTGACGTATTTCGTCGACGAGAATCGTTCGGTCGGTGTCTTTCCTTCAGGTCAAAGAAACAAGAAAGAGTATTACACAAATTTGTCACGTCGTTTTCGGTGGCATGAGGTTTTCTGGTAATGGAATAAACCTGATTGTCGTGAGTTCTGGTGATCTCCAGAATTCGATCAGCAGATGAAGCTAGTTCATCTACTGGGTTGTTATTAAACGTTACTAGAACTGCTTGCACTTGTTGTGGCAGTTTTGATAAGAAAAGTTGACGGAAAAGACCGTCGTCGAAAGTGCGTTGACCAATTACCTCTCGCATGCGCGATAACATTTCCGTTGCTGAACCACAACCTAGCTCGATGGTGTGGAACAACTCATCAAGACGTTGTCTGTCGGATAAATCTGCGCGTCTGAGAATTGATCTTTTGATCTGGTCATAAGGTTCTAGGCAGTCAGGGCTGAAAAAGAAAGGGGTGACGTACCTGTTCAATTCACGCGGAAGTGACCTTACGACGGCAAGAAATTGAACACGTGGATCTGCCACAGCGTAGTCTCGAAACTCGGCTTCTGCGTAGCAGAACCAAGATTCTATGTTTTCTCTCCAGAACAGAATGAGCTGAAAGTTCGGGGGTGTGGGAGTTATAATCTTAATGGACTTAGGAGTCTGATCAGTCATGCTATATATGCAGTATATGAAAATACAAAAATAAATGAAATCAAAATGTGCAAGCAAAAATGATAATCACACCAAAAATACTGTTAAAAATTATAAACAGGAACGAACTTACAGTTATGAACGTGTCCAAATCACGTCGTGCTCACCAATGAAGGTGCACCCGATATATGACCAAGTTACGTTTGGATTATTACCAGAGCAACTTCTAACGACTAAACCCACTCTTACGAATGAGAAGAAATCAGTAGGCAATGAAGGATGGAAGAGAAGTTATATTTGATCGTGAATGGAGCGGCAATGGGATAGCAACGTCTAGGCTGGCAAACTAGAGAGAGTTGCTTTCCACTGTGCGGCGTGATGTGATCTGGTGATGATGCGTGACCGAGCGCCTTCATCTAGTAGTGTCCGCTAAAACAAACATAGTCAGCATCAATGTCGAGGACCTATGTAACTATTTGTTTTGGGGATTATTTACCGCTACAAGACTATGCTGTATTGAGTAGAGTACTAAAAGCTGTTAGTAAAGTGCGTGGTGAGAACTGCGGCGTCATTATGAACACGACTGTAGACAGATATTTATAATCCTGCAGACAGTTATCTAGTGCTATTATATCTGATATAAATCACTCTCTTTATACACATCTTTCACCTTGCATATCTTCTGGCAGAACGCGACGCTGCTACATCAGAATTCCAGCACGTAAAGAACAGTATAAATGCTCCACTATTCCATATTTAGTACATGTATGTGATGAAAAATGTGTAAGAGCCAATCTAACTAAACATATGTGCTCTTAAAATACGGATTATTATGTAATGCAAAGACCCATGTTCCTTATGTTACCGTAATCTACATTTTTTACACATAAACTTATATTGTCTTTAGTATATTTTTCTGTTGACATTATATATATATAATATTTTTCGGATGTATGCATGGTAAAAAAGTAACTTGTTGAGACAGTGTATATTGAAAATTCATATTGTACTACAAATACTACTGAATAAAGCTATAATTTTTATTATTGCTGGCTCATCATACAAGAGTTCTTCCGTCCACTAGTTTGTGGCTAAGAATCAGGGTAGTTTGGCCATATCCTGAGAAATGTCTAGACGTACGTATTTCAGTCACTATGATAATTTGAAATTGACTAGCGTGAAAAAATCCTAAATTAGCATTCGGCTGCACCTTCTTCAGGTCACAACAAGCAACCATATTCACTTTATTTGTAAAAGAATATAACTTACACACCTTTTTACTTGCAGTCCTAGTGTTAGTCTAAATATGACTCAAGTAGAAGCACTTTCACTTGGTTCTAAGTTCCGTGATGTTAAAAAAAACGCTCGTAAAATGGATGTAAGAATTCAGTTCGAAAACCTTTACGCTCAAACACAAGATTTAGTGCCTTCATCAGATCATGATGCTGAGCGATTTAAATCTACACTAGCTGCCTTAAATATCTAAGGAGCAGACACGATTCAAAGCGAATCTTAACTAAGAAACATAAAGAAGGCTTACGCCAACTTAAAGTCAGTGAGAATTTAATAATATCAGAGCTTGATAAGGACTCAGGAATTGTTCTCTTGGACAGAAAAGACTATCTGGAAAAAATGAATGCCATTTTACATGATGAGACTAAATTTCGAAAACTAATTGTACACAACGACACTTCTGATAAGACTGAAAAACAATTAACAGACTCACCTAAAAAGATTAAACAACAATGACTTATCACAGACAGCCTCTATGAAAAGCTTAAACCTACAGGGACAACAACGCCCAGACTATATGGTTTGCTTAAAATACATAAAAACGGCTTGCCTCTCAGACCGATATTGGACATGACTAACTCTGCTTTTCACGATACAGCGAAATGGCTAGTGAAAATCCTACAACCATTGCACAGAGAGATCGTCAATTATAGCGTTAAGGACTCTTTCGAGTTTGTCAACAAAATAAAAGATCTGAGGGTTGCGAACAAATCAATGATATCACTAGACGTATCATCCATATTCACTAACGTTCCCCTACTAGAAACAGCAGATTTTATATACAGCAAAATTATGAGAACGAATATAGAAACTGAAGTTCCAGTTTCTACACAAAAAGAGTTAATTCTTAAATGCACAATGAACGTAAACATTCAATTTAATTATGAGTTCTACAGACGATCAGATGGTGTTACAATGGGATCACTATTAGGCCCACTTCTCGCAGATTTCTTTTTGTCAAAATTGGAAAATGGCCCACTTAAATACAAGATTAGCCAATTAACATTCTATTCTCGTTATGTAGATTATACATTCATAGTCCTCGCTAATGAAATAGATAAGATTAGAATACTTGAAAAATTTAACAACGTCCATCCATCAATCACCTTTACCTTAGAAAAAGAGCATAATGATATTTCATTCATAAACATTTTATTAACTCGAAAAACAGATGGTACATTAAAAAGAAGCATCTGTAGAAAATCAACTTCGGTTTGCCAGTATACTCACTTCTACAGTTCCGTACCAGTAAGACACAAAAGGAATCTAGTAAGAAGTCTAACACATCGCGCTAGATGCATATGCTCTGAGGATACTGTAGAAAAAGAATTAACCACCATTCGTAACATACTAAGCATGAGCGGCTACCTGCTGAAATTCATAGATAAACACATGACTCCTATAAAAAAGAAATCCGAAAACGTAACTGTTCAAAAGATACCTATTTTTCTCAAACTACAATTCTTAGCTGACACTTAGTGAAATCGCAACTCAACGAATTAGAAAAGTGTTGCAAAAAACGTTTACCGCAGCCAAACTGCATGCTATATTCCACAACCACCCTGTCATAAGAACAGGTACTAAAGACGGACACGCTGAATTCGCCTCACCTATGTGTATATATCAATACAACTGGGCCTATGGAGCCAGCTACATTGGAGCGCACGATTCGGCAAGTACGTCATAGAATCTTGGAACATAACCGAGCCTGGCTGAGCAAAGGTCGATTTCGGCAAGTAAACAGCTCTGTATTTGCACATTTGGTTGATACGGAACATTAAGTAGACATCAAGAGAGCTTTTAAAATCATTTATCGAGTCCCACCTAATCTGCCGTATGGTTTACGCATACGTCTTTTACGTATAGCGGAAGCCATCGATATCCACATTCGCGAACCGGACCTATGTGTACATAAGAAATTTGTACAGCCTCTTTCTTTGTCTTGGCCATCATAATAGCCAATGCTCAGATGCTTTGTAAATAAGTTATTACACTCAATTTTCTCATTACCATTATTATTGTTATTATTATATTTTTATTATTGTTACCACGTTATATAACTCTTTTCACAACTTCAAAAAATTTGTCACCTCTTAATTGTAACTTAACTCACATGCAATCATCAGATTTCCCATAATTACATTGTCGGTTTCTTCTTAATAGATGTTACGTAATCAACAGTATGCCAACTCATTCACTTATCATTTGGAAACTTTTAAAAAGATAATTAACTTATTCACTTTCATGTTTTAATTGCTTTGTTAATTAGTTGTAATTATTTTACAAACACCTTTGAACCTATAAAACTATTATGTAACACACCATCAATTATCTTATAATGATCTTAAACGTAGCTAACTGAAAAGAATTTTTTTCGCTCTTGTCCTTTCTTAGTGCCTAAATGGGGATTTTTTTCATTAAGAAATTAAGTATTCTGATCAGTGTTATCAGTGGTTGCTACAAATGTACATGTAACTCCATGTAACTCAATTAACGCAATCGATAGTGGTAAATAATTTTCGTATGGTAAATTAGTCTTAAGTACTATGAGAATATTGTAAATCGTTTAAGTTATCATTATCAGTGAGAAACTAAGAAATAAACAATTGTACTTATGAATTACGTATCACTTATTTCATAATGCTTTTCTAATTCATTGTTTTCTAACTGAACTTAAATTATCATCTAGGACTTGTCATTTAAGAAAACCCAATTTTATAGGGATTTAAATTTGTCAAGCATACTATTCTTATTCACACTTCATTTGTAAGGACTATGTCATCTATGTAGCGACAATAGAATGGTAAAATAAATATTACTGTAAACTACATACATTAGTTTAGTGCTTTGATAGTGTGTTGATTGAAAACAAGTCATTTTACTGTTTTTGTCACTTTTTAAATGCCCTATTCTTTTCAAAAATACATCGACTGGACGATTGTGGCTCGTCTACACAGAAAATTACATTCACGTTAATACATTAAATGATGTTGATTTGACGTATGCCACTAAAATGTTTTATCGAAATCACATGAAATGTTATTCGTCTTCCTTAATTGGTAAATCATGCATGAATAATGATGACAATATGAAACAGTAAAATGGCATGCTAATAAATTATCATGCATCCTTTCATTGTTTCTAAAAGACTAACCACTTCAAAATTAAATCACTGAGGTCTAGCGTAAAAATATGCAGTATTCATCGTAATTTTCATTGTAAATACCATTATTTACGAAAATCATGGTATCTGTGACTTATGTTTATCATGTAAACATTAAGTTTTAGGTATGAATGATGTTGAATCGTTCTACAACAATTTTTTCGAAAGTTTGTGAAAGACACAGTGTTCTCTCATACTGCATATGAGAAAATTCAAGCAGATTAGAATAAAACTGAAGTTAAATTTCAAACCAAAAACTGTTTCAAGTAACATTTTTAGTGATCATGGATTGGAGATAGCAAATATCACTCATTTTAAACTGAACACTAATTAAATGAAAAACAGTAACCCATGTTAATTGTTGATTATTTATAAAACTCTGTACTTAATAACAAATCATAGTTTTCGGTCAAAGTAACGATAAATAATAATATTTGAAACCTTGTACGACAACAAAGAAATGTGTTCTGGGTGAACTGATAATTAGTATGATTAACAAAGAAAGCACAATTGATGCTATATAGAAATAAACAATTCAAATTATTATATTGTCACTGTTAGATTGTTAAGCGGTTTCAACTCGTTTACTTTAAAAATTTTGTACGACTGTTTAATACACTGCAAACCGCCAAGTTTCTACCGTTAGTCTTGTTATCATAATTATATATATGTAAGAATTAATATGAAATAATTATAGCCATGCACATGTGTATTCACCTTCTTACTCATTGATGCGTTCACTACGATAACATGAAAATCAAACACATCCTAATCAGTTGTTTCAAGTTACGTCTAATCTTTCTAATTACATGTTTATCTTGTCTAACTTATGATGTAGTTATGATAACAGTCATAATAAAATGGAGTAAATTTTTGACTAACTAATTACTATATGAATAAGATTAATGAACACTTACGAATATATATACGAATATATATCATAAAAAATTTAATTTTTTTAAAATATTGGTTGTATAATATGTAAGTGAATGAGTACTGTTATTTCACCCAGTCCATGTCTTTGATCTAAGATCTATATCCAGATATCAATACGGTGAAATATATATAATGGTTGGCATAATCATATGCTTTCACTACAATCTTCAAATATAAAGAATACATACAGATTTTCTGATTTATTACAAACGGATACAATAAATATTTTGGCAAAGAGTCTTCATGTGATTAGAATAAGTTTAATTAAATAGGCAGCATACATATATTTCATCAGAAACTCAGATTATTCAAAGTTTATTTGGTTAGGCACTGATAGTTATTATTCATTTTGTTTGTGTTTTATTAGCTTATACTAGTGAATACTGTAACATAATTTAGCCTGTTTTATGAATCACGTTTAACATTACATTTTCCTCATCTGACAGATCTATAGCCTATTTCTGGGATTGATGTAGGTTTTTGAGGAATACTTATCTAACTAATCATTCAGCTTCAATTTATTAACCTGTCAGGGTAGATATGGTCATGGCAAGCTTAGTCAATAAATTTTAACAGAAATAAGGCGAGAACCGCATTACTAGTAAGGGAATATATACTACTTATTAATTATCACTGTTTTTATTTCAACAAATAAACAGCTACTTAGATTACGTACTTTATTCACTTATCATGAAACGAGTTCACACATTTTTTTCGTCTGTATGCAATTTATTAGACAACAGTTTACAACGCTAAAAATAAAACTACAGTGAAAACTGGGTCAATATTATTAACCACATTACTATTATCTCTGTCTCTTCATTAACATTAGGTGACCAGATTCAAATCCAGCACCTTTTAAAACTTATTTGCATAACATGGTTTCATGAACAGAAAGAATAATTAAACTATATCGACCAATCAATAATTATTGCACATGCCATAATCAAACATTATCGTATTCCCACTTATGTGGCATAAAATTGACTATTATAGAGGTGAGGTGAATTTTTCTAGAGAATGGTGTTTTTACTTGATTGAATGCGTCAAAGATTGATGTTGGAACGGTACCAATGAAAACCAAGGGGCACTGGACAAGTGTTGCGTTCTAATGTAGAACTCCTCAGCAGTGTCCACGGTGGATTCCGCCCTAGGGGCTTCAGGTAAGCAAACACCCAACCCTCTGCACCACTGGGCCGGCATCAAGTGGTAGAATTCCCAATCCTATAATACATCTACTATTTGACATGAATTCAGTACAACTAGTCATCTTTATTCATTATTCATTGATCTAAGTTAACGTTTTTTTTCTACAGATTGAAGCGTTTTGGGGAAAATCCAATGTAATTTAACAATCAATGAAAATTGTTTAAAAATTCCCATGCTTATCAAAAACAAAGACGTTTGAACGAAGAATATTCTTTTCGATAAATGCTCATCAGGTTCTACATTTATTAGTTCAAAATTATCAGTGACAAAAATAGTCAGTTCTGAGGTGGGTATAACATCATTTAGATATCAAGGATAATTTGGATATTAATTTTGTCTCTTCAGATTATTTGTAAAATACAAATGTTAATGTTGAGATAGTCATCATCATCATGTAACTTGTGAAGCGTAAACAACAATTGGAATAAACAATAGGATTATTAATCCAATATGTATGTAGGTATATGGGTGACATAGGAGATGGGGTGGTGGCAAAATATGATGAGACAAAGGCTGAATCCTACTTAAAATGTAATCGAATAGGTAAGAGACTGTAAAATGGAGTAAGTGATAATCAAAATTCATCAAATAGTAATAATAACTACAATAACTATATACAGAGATACCTACATACATATTGGATTAATAATCCTATTGTTTATTCCAATTGTTGTTTACACTTCACAAGTTACTCATGTAACTTGTGATGACTATTTCAACATTAACATTTGTATTTTACAAATAATCTGAAGAGACAAAATTAATATTCTTTATATTTAAATGATGCTATATCCGCCTCAGAACTAGCTATTTTTGTGACTAATAATTTTGAACTAATAAATGTAGAACCTGATGAGCATTTGTCGAAAAATCAATAAAAAGTAAATAAGATCAATTATAGGTAACCAATCAGATTGCAGCAAAAAATGCTTACAGAGGACAAAAATTGAGAAGTGTTACTGTTAGAATTTCTTCCGCTTAGGTTGTCAATCAATCACAATTCAATAAATATCTATCACCAGTAACTAGGACTTCAAGCCCCAATGAGAAAAATGTTAATTACAGGGTAATATGTACATCACCAAACCACCATTTTAATAAGCAGCGGTGAGATTTTCTATTTTTCGTTTTTGATTGGTCATAGTGAGAAGGAACTGAGGGTTAGGGAAGAGAGAACAAACAAATTTCACACCTTTAAGAAATTTAGTAGTATTCGTTTGATAGAATCCACCTTATTATCGACGCTAATTGAAGCATACGGATATTTTCGAAACTCTGTGTGTCTAGTGTTCAAATACTAACTGTACATCTGTCATCTAGTTCTCCATCCATTTGTCGGAAGATTGTTTGTGGCATGAATACGCATCTTGTTCTAGTGTCTGATTTAACTTTGTGTTATCTATTGGCTATATAATATGACTGCATTATATTGGGCTATATAAAGACTAGTCGCATATATTTCTATGTACTGATATATTGTTATCAACTAATGCATCATCAAGCACAACAGATTGTTTTTGTAATTGGAATGATATTCCCCTCTCAATACTTTTTATAAGTCGTACGTGGATAAATATAATAATATATGTTAGTAGAAAATTCAGCTAGAATAATGCACACATCACTCCGAAAATCTTCTTTGAATATCCTTTATGTTGCTAAATCTTCAAATGTATTGAGTTACGAGTCCCCACATTTTAGCCATACATAAAATACTTGATAACATGCCAAACATTAATATAACGAAAAAAATAAACTGCTATTGATTAATGTAAGAGATCAATTTATGGATATGGCCTCGTGTGCACGTGGTCACGAAAGCAACTCCAATAGGTGCCTAGCTAGTTACTTCACGTCTGCCTGATGCCTACTGGATCCCGGGCCAGAATAGAGGAACGCAAGCTATGTATCAACCAGATAAAATCATATTAAGATTAATACAAAATAGGAGTAATAGTGAATGTCAACTGGGGTAACGTATATACAATCAACTAAACGTAGTTCATAAATGAGAAATAACACATTAACAGTTAATGTTCACTTTGAATACAGCCAAAATTTATGAAATACTGTACAGATAAATGGCTCTCGATGATAATCAATCTTCTTTACGTGCCTAGTTTATCACATATCTAAATTAAAACACAAATTACGTTTTAAGTCACTACAAGTTCACCTTGAATGACGACATCAACGGTTTTAGTTAGTATCCAAGGCTCGTACTTGTGATTGCACATCACTTATTTGTAGGTCATACTATCGATTACCTGACTTTTATATGGATATGTAGTACCCATTAGACTGTTAGTATTATCTAGAGTATCAACAGTTCCAAGAACCGCGCCGTCATTTATCCGAGAGCTAGTAGCCTACGAAATACATTCGGCAACTGCAGCACCAGATGAAAGTAATGGGCAGTCAGAACTCAGAAGTGAAAAACTGATATTTATTCAAGTGAATCAAAAGTACCTGACCTCAGAATATAGGGAATGCTTTCTAGGTGCAATACATGCAGTACTGAAAAGATGGTTCAAAGTAGGATAAATTACTAATTATGGTAAATCAACACATACCGAAAACTGGAAAAAGCAAGTTGAATATTAAGTATTTTATACCAATTCTATTGATTAGTATGTTGTGTTCATGCGTAGGCTCATACATACTCTTGGAACAATAATGTGACTACTGGATATCCTACCTCAGTTCTATCAGTTGATTTGTGCAAGTTGTATAATCCATTTTGAATTCCAGTCTATTTAACTTTCTATATATCTTTGTTGATTTGCTATCCTACGATGCGACTTCTTTGGACTATGAGATTGGTATTATTATACGATTGGGTTAACAATAATACCTGAGTCGTGTTGCTAATTCAGTTGTGGAGTTTTCTTTGTGCTTATTGATTATCAGATATTATGATCTGTGACACAATTTATTGTTAAAATTATTCATAATCATAAGGACAGTTTATGATTTCTTCAGTTATACAATTTCCTATTAAGGAAACTCGCAATATATTCAAAATGATTGATTTATTGCAACAAGAATTAGTAAGCAACCAAGAAGTGGAAATAAATCAAAGGGGCAGTTAGGACAAAGGCTCTATGAAGCATGTTTTTGGATGTCCAGAATGTTGCCAAGAGATTTGTGTATAATTAGGATTTATTGTTTGTAATTGTCGCAAATTGATGTCGGTTAGGCGCCAATGAAAACTAGAGAGGACTGTACAGCTGTTTCATTCTAGTATGGGACTCCTCGGGGGAAGGGGGGGAACCCAGGTGTTACAAGGGCATGGAACCCGAGGTCTTTAGGTTGGTGAAAGCATAATCCCGTGGACCACCTGTCTAGTGTCCAGTGGTAGAATTTTCACTACAATCAGTTTGTGGTTTAACGCGACTATCATCCACTGTCACTGGTGAAAACTACTTCACCCCAGACAAATGTGAATTCCTCTAGTTATGACTTCTTATTACATATATATATTATTTCCATGAATCCCAATTAATATAACCTAATGTTATAAGCAGTTGACAAATTTCGGCGAAATAATAATTGAATTCACACTTATGTTGAGTTCTTAGTTCTATTCTCCCCATATATGTTGATCTACTGATAATAGTCAAGCTGTCAGAAGTAGGTGAGTTGAATATCTTTGCCAAATAAAGTCAGGGAAATTTCGAAACGATATATGGCAGTAGTGTAGAAGATTTATAAGCTGATAACTGAAAAATTTTTTTCTCGTAAAAAGACCGACCGATGTTTAACTGAATGCAAATAATCCGACATAAACCTGCTGATATATCATTGCTAATGGGTGACTACTGATTTTCATTTCATTACTGATTTCAATATTAATTTGGTTAATGCAGAGATTTTAATCAAGTTTAAGGAATGGATGAGCACAGTGGAGTAGAAAAGAGTATAACTGTTGCGGACTTTCTGAGAATGACCAAGACACAATAGGTCAGTTTGTGACACCATTAGCATATGATTTTGTGGCGAAGACAGTTTTAAAAATCCTTATTGATCCCTTATTAGATTTTTCCCACCTAATATACATTCATAAATATGTATATTTTTTGAAAATATTTGAAAATCCCCATGGAGTTATTAGAAAAAATAAAAATTGGAGTTAAAGACTCCTTTCAAAAACTGCAGTATCAAGCACTAAAAGTCCCAAATCCACGAAAACTGTAATACAATGGTAAAAAGGGCACATATAAGTATGTTGAATGAATTTCGCAGTTAAACAATGATATCTGTTAGACTGGTGAAATTTGTAGGTTTCAACTGACACATTTTTAATTTTCTCATTTTTGGTTACAATAGAATCCAATTAGAAGCTGTCTGTAGCGATCTTCAATATCTAGTTTAGGTGATTCCTGACAATCATGTGACCTTATGTACTTTTATTCCTGGCGTTCTCATGAATGTGTTATTATGTGTTGTAATTTATATATTACACCCCCATTGAGTGATTCTGATTGTTGGTTCCTGTGTTACATTGTTTTGGTGGTGGTGTCAGTTTGGCCTTCTAATTCCTTACTTGTCAGTGGCTGTCCAGTTCTCACCCGTTCGTGACTATCCATATTTAGGATATTGTTATTCCTACTTGCATGTATATATATATATATATATATATATATATATATATATATATAATGTTGCTGGTTAGACTTATTAAAAAACGGTATTCATGTATTACTACATTGTTGGGTTGGGTGATTGCTAGTCCCAGGATTTCTGAGTGCTGACTGCCGACTGCTTTCGAGTCCCATTACTGGTGACTTTAATACAATTCTACTAGTAAAATATTTGAGTTCTCACTGTGTTACTACGTGATTGCAATTCATAATTCTAAGTGCTAGTTCGAACACGATACTGTCTCTAGCAAAAGGTTTTATGATCGGCTTAAAGATGTGAATCATTTGGGTACTGACAATCAATTTAGAAATTTATTTATACAATACTAGATTTGGAAGCTTACTGAAAAGATGATTCAGAAACATTTAGTAACATGTTGGTTGATTTCAGCCGTCGCACAAACAGTGTACTGACTAAAAAACACCACGAACTCGTGAAGTCCTTGGAATGCGTTTGGAGGCTGCCGGTTTGAAGGCAAGATACGAGACGGCCGAGATATGTGTAACACCAACCTTGTGTTAGAACCGATCAATTGGATCTGTTCGTAGAGATTGTACGATCTGGTTACTTGGACGCTTATTGGTTGGGTTGGAGACAGTGTGACTAAGCTTGATAAGGGTAGTAAGTAAGAAGACAGAACACCAGCAAATAGGAGTCAATACCAAGCCTTCTAATTAGCATGAATGAAGGCATTTGTATAACACATTCTGGATCAATCAGTAATATGAAATACAAAATATATCAAAAACTGAATTAGAGGAAGGGGGGAGTTTCACACAAAAAACGGGATAATTGGTTCATACAAAATTAGAACTCGGGTAGGAAAATAGATGTGACGATCGATGATGAGTACATGAAAATCTTACAACTTAAGCGATACAAATATCGTAGTTACTAAATAGTTAACATATATAATTTGGAGACAAGAGCTCTAATAACATGGGGAATGGACTTCATTGGTCGTGATTTTCAACTCTTCGTCCAATTATAACAGTTCCCATCAAAAATCTAAACAAAACAGGAACGAGACAGTACTTACAAAATACCTCGGACTCAATGTATTCCGTTGTCTTAGTGACAAGTAAACTAATGGTCCCGATCCCATTTTTCATGACCGTATTTATGTGAGTTCTATCTTACGATTCTCCATTATTCTTTATCTTCATATATTTACAATAAATTCGTGTTCATAATTATATAATCAAACTACTCCTACTGTACTTTAGAAATATCATTACTACGTGACCATTTGGATTGACTTCATTATATACAAAATGAGTCCTTGTTATATTCCGTAATTGATTTTCCAGAATAATTGTCCGATTTATTCATAAATATTCTAAATTTAACATCTTTACGGCCTCCTCCATTCAAATAATCTATCGTTTACTGATGGACAATCCAATTCGTATTGCACATGATAAGCCAATATTCCGAACTATCCAGAATCAACAGCTAGTATGCACCTGATGGGAATGCAACAAAATACGTTGGATTTAAAGTATACTGGAAATGCTGTCATCCTTGCATTGTTTGAATTTCTGGAACCCATCAGAAAACTGAAGTCGGACAACAACTTAATAATCACGAGACCAAAGGGTCTGATAACGTCTTCGTAAACAGGAGGGACTGTACAAACAAAGTGAACCTTCTACCGAATGATGACATTATACTCCAAAGAATAGATTTAACGGGTAGTCTGACGGAAACTACAAAATCACAACTATGACTTTAGTCAATAAAGCAACAACAGCATACGTCAGAGGCTATTTATGATACAACTAAACTGTTTAGCACCCATAACTCCTACTGTATGGTTTGCCGAAGGTTCACAAACTAGGAATAACATTACTCCGAATCATCGATGTGTTGAACTCTCCGTATCAGTCAGCAGAGGAAGGGTCAGTGAAAGTACTTGAATGATCTTATCGAGATCTGATAATAATACAATGTAGAAGACGAATTGACTAAACTCGAGTACTACTGTTGGTATGCAGATCACATACTCTTTGTACGCAACATACATGTTAAAAAACTAAAACTATCCAGTATTTTCAGAAGTGTTTATCCTACAATTAAACTTTGACACTTCGAGTCAAACGATCTGTCAGAATGACGTCCAACATGGCTAGGATAAACATTACCGTTGCAAAGAGACCAGTATTCACTCAGCAAGTTAAGGACGAAGTGCCAAAAACGGGCACCCCAATGTATGCATACCCATTTAACTGGTCCTGTGTATCTAGTTATGTCGACCGTACTCAGAGGTCCTAGTGTTTATGCGTCCGTCAGTATGTACCAGTTACGTTGTAAAGAAGAATAACTTTTTACGCCAATAGCACAGCACTGTTGTATTTAGTCAAAACAGAAGTTGCATCCTAGGTTTTGTACGGTCCCAATCAATCTACTTAAAATTATAGCTACTTCACATAGTCGAAGCAGTTAGGACTAACTCTAAGAAACCAGGCTAGTGGCTGCAACTTTCATCTCATACATAAGCTGGCTGTTGCAGCCTATCAACACACTAACTTTTCTCCTGGTATACTCTATACTGCCCGGCTCTTGATTGCACGTCAGTTTTTCTCATCGTTATTACCTTAACAATATCTGACTCAATTTACAAGAATTCCGCATCACTATTACTACCCCTGACGAAACTCCCCATATTAGACTAAACGGATTCACTGTTTTGTTACCACAACCAACGAACAATACCACTCTGACTACTAAATTCACATGATTGCTGGATTACTGAGTGATTCAACACCTCGCAACAATTACTTTTCCCACTCCCTTTTTAAATGACCTTTCGGATACAACCGACAGATTTTAGATGTACATGAGCAGTAGTCGGCGTTAAAGCTCATCATTCTGGCATGTACCATCGTCTAGCTGCATAATTCACCCAACATATTTATGTATGTCTTATTTTGGATTCAAGATTTTAAGAGCCTAGTGACAGACAGTTACAACATAGAACTTGGTACATGCGTACGTCAGTTCAAGTTGTCATGCCTCAATTAGCAGATAGAAATTAAATTATCAGATCAAATCCCAGAGTAAGGGAGGTAGTAACAGAGTTAGTATTAATGAAGGGGAATAGAGATCGGTGATATGACTTAAGAAAATACGATTCAGTAAAGAGTAAATCATGATAAGTTTAGAAACTTAGAATTTGGAGGAAGACAAGGAGTGGATGCACTTGCGCCATTGCCAACGATTTCGAGCCGTATCACCCAAGATATCTAATGCATTTTCGTAGTGGTAAATTTGTGCATATTGAATAGGCAAAGAAACACTGCATATCTTTTATTTGAACTCGCAAACATAATTTTTTCTTCATTAGCTGATAGTCGAAACATTTATGGAATTACATATATTTATGGACTAAATTTAAACATAACGATGGATATGGACATCCCGTCAGGCCCAAGAAACACGTCTTCCTCACACTGACACCAAGGTACCCTTTCTTAGAGTCATAATTACTTGTCACCGCTGTTATTCAAATTGACAGTCAGAAGGGCTATTCTTATTTGTGGGGTTACAAATCATCCAAGAATCCCCTTCCTACCACAAGACTACTTGACCTCTTAAAAGAATGGTGTTTGGTTTATAGCTTACTTATTAAAATCTAGGTAACGCCCACCGATTAGTCTGACGCAGTATGCGTTTTGGAACAGGCTTAAATAGGTCATACCTCAGATGTAAGAACACAGTGATATCCCGAAATGGATAGAACCGCCACCCACAAGCTTGAAGCGATATCTTAATGTTGTAATGAGAATATGCCATGCAACAGTCATTATATAGAAGTTTTCACTCACAAACGTAATTGTATTTAAGCATGCAAACGTCCGGAGAAACGGGATCTATCAGAACGTAGATACGTATCGACATGGTCTCAGGATATCGTAAAACGTATTAATGTATACAAATATTGGATTTCTTAGCGGATAACTCACCATGACCAGTCATGATGCTAATGCATGTTTGTATGACCAAGGCAGGTGATTACTACGTCACGTCCAAATTTTAGAAATATTGTGACAGGCGTATCAAAGAAAGCGACCGCTTTTAACCCGATATCTAGCCAGGTGTGCCCACAAGAAACTCGACATTAGAGTATAATGTCACCATCCTAATTAGTTCTGGTAAAGCTAATGACTGCTTTGAAAGACAAAACGTCATTAGAGCTACTGTAACAACCTTACCTGAAAGCCTAAACACTCAAACGTAAACGACACGCATCAAATACTTAGTATTACGCTAACTGATATACTAAGAGTACCTCAGAACGCAAACACACTATGAGATAGTATAGACATTTCCCAGTGTAAGACCAGATACAACCCGAATAAACATGTAGTTAGAGAAATATCACTGCTCAGAAATGTATTGGACAGTAAAGGAGGATTTCCACAAACATAGTGGTTGAGAAGGTAGCCTACTTCCTAGGGACAATATTAACCAAATCGAGGACAATATTCTTTAGCACATCAAAAGCATGCTCAGCTTTTTCATAAGCTAATTTAGACTGCTCATATGCGGAAATAACACTAGTCAGATCCAATCGCGTTTGTAATGACTTCTGTTTAAGTCTTTGTCGATAACGTTTTGATGCTTCACGATTGATTTCACGGCGTCGTTTTGAGCGAGTACTTTGCTTTACAGGTGATTTGCGATCATTTAAGGATGAACCTGACGTTAACTCCAGAAAATCGTTTTCGTGATTTCTGAGCGCTTCTGGTAGACGGAACTCAGCATTCTTAAGGTCGTTAGCTTGTGGTAAGTGGTGAGATTGGTCATCATCGACGAGTCCTTTACAAGACAAATCAAAATCAGATGAATGGCGTGTCTAAAAAGAAGTGTTAGACAGTCATAAATTTACCGAGTAGTCCGCAACAAAATCAAGAACATCATCCGGCACAAAGTCAGAAATGAACAAATTATACTCTTCTGTTGGATCAGGGCTTCGGCTTGTTGATATATCAGATAGGAAATCTGGGAATTATCCAAACAAATATAAGCATACCTGAACAATCAGAACTCTCATTACTGTCCAAAATGTTTGAGGATCCAGACTTGACTGAGCAGTCAGTGAAGATGGAGTAAAATGGTGAAAGAAGACCAGTACTCCTTGTAGGAGTATTGATTTCCAACGGTGATTTTCGGTAATACGAGTGATCCATGACTTTGTATTAATAGAAGGGTCCATTTTTGGCATATTTCCATCATCATTGTTAACTGGAATTAAATTAAATCGGGACGCTGATATCTTACATTTCCGCACATTCGCGCGAAGGGCACTAAGTTACCAGTACTGTACGTCACTCCATAGGTCAGTCCACACTCAAATAAATGGCGGTCATGGAAGAAATAAATCGAGATATTCAAAGTGTGTCCAATGACCAATAACATTGTGTTTTAATAGGTATGGAATGTCAAATATTTCATGTTATTCCTGACGACGGAGGTTTACCGGTTTGAATACAGCTGTTTGTATGCATAAATTTATTTGGCAGGCTAACAAGCACTGTTTTCAAATTCATGTAAGTATGAGCATCAATATGGTGATGGTATTTTGAATTGACTAAAGTGTTCCAACAGCTATAGCAGCTGCCGTTCGGTAGTATTAGATGGCTTTTACATCTTTGTATATTTCTGGTCGTAGATCATTATTCATTCGGATAACCAAGAAATAGTAAATTATGATTGCGTATGTGTAGCGGTAACTAAACCCCGAAGTAAATAGTTCCATAGGCTCAAGACATCGATACTGACCATTTTCGCTTTGGTAGACGCAACTAGTTGAAAGCGCTCGGTCACGTATTCCCACTAGATCACGACACGGCACGATGTGAGTGACAACTCGCTCTCTAGTTAGCCAACCTAAACGTTGTTTTTTATTACCACTCATACATCCACGATCTGTTATAATTTCTCCTCCATCCATCATTGCCTTCTGACTTATTCTTATTCTTACATGTGGATTCAATTGTTATAAGTTGCTCTGGCTACACGACAAACGTAAATTAGCCACATACTAGGTGCACTCCATCGGTGAGCTTGACGTGGTCCGAGCACATCCTTAAATGTGAGTTTGCTCCTGCTCATAGTTTTTAACAGGATATTTTCGAATAATTATATTTTTCGCACATTTTTCAATGTGCTTTTGTGTTTGTCTATATTGTACCTTTATGATGACCGATTAGATGTCTAAGCTTATTATCAAGCTTATGAATAAGACCCTGACGTCTCCAAACTCTCAGTTCATTCCTTTTTGAGTAGACGGTATAGAAGCTTGGTTCTGCTACGTAGAAACCAAGTTTTGTAACCACGGCGTGACAGACATACGTATTCGATTTTTTGACGTTGTAGGGCCACTTCCATGTAAAGTCTTTCAAGCAGAGGATCCTTATCCCAACTCACATTGGTGGTAGTACCACAACACCTATGATCTCGACGTGTAGAGATCCCTGTTGTCTCCTTAGCCACAAGCCCACAGTTGACGCGTTGGGAAGCCATCCCACCGGCGCGCATTAGCGGCGACAATAGTTGTCAGAGATAGCCGCCTGATGTTCATCGCTGGTGTAATAACGGAGGTACTCCACCTCGTCGACTCTGGCGAAGAAGTCAGCGTCCTCCCTGCAACTCCATTTGATCGCCAACATGAAGCTGAATTCTATCTACAAGCGGCCGACTGGAAAGAAATAGCCACGTAGGGCAACAGATATGTCTACTAGAACCTGGTCTCATACACTGGATTTTCACTGTCGCCGATGTGAAAATACCTATCATAGGCATAGATTTGTTGTGCCATCACGACTTGCTTATTGACCCTAGTAAAAAGAGACTAGTGGATAGGAACACAAATCTATGCGTTCGTGGAACCGCTGCTACAGGTTGTAGCTTATGTCTTCTTCGTTTTAAACACTTAATTAACCCTTATTTTCAGCCAATACTTGGCAAGTATCCGGGTCTGAATAATGCAACGTCCAAATTATCTTGTGTAACCAGCAGTGTTACACATCTCATCACGACTACAGGTCAACCCGTATTCTCGAAAAGCACGGTAACTTTCAGACAAAAAATTGTGGATTGCGAAAAATGAATTTGACCATATGATTGACCTGGAAACAATCCGTCCATCCAGTAGCCCATTGTCATCTCCATTACATGTGGTCGCTAAAAGATAGCAATGATTGGCACCCCACTGGTGAATACCGACGATTCAACGCTCAAAGTACACCCAATCGTTACTCTTTACCACACATCCACGAAATAAATGCCACCTTGAATTTTGTAACCGTGTTTTCAAAAATCGATCTGTATGCCTGTATGTTATACAGTCAAACACCGATGGCGAAAAACAACATCCCAAAAACTATTATCATAACCTAATTTAGCCTTTGAGAATTCCTTTGAGTGGCCATCGGCTTGAAAAACTCAGCACAGACATTACAGCGTTTCACTGGTGATGTGTTTCTGTGGGAAGGAGGGTGAACCTGAACATGTTCATGCACACGACGACGACTGTCTGATAGCAAGCTAAGATGAGGAGACATATAAAACATCTAAATTATAGCGCGCTGTTCGAAGGTTGTTACTTTTTTACACGTGGTTTATATATTTTGATCTTTGCGACAAAATTGGCCAACCGCCTTATCCATAGTACTATAAAACATTATATCGCATTAAATATATATTGTATATCACGTCATTCGAGCTAACACATTTTCATACAAATAGCTGTAATCTTAGTTACAAAATTGCCACTACCTAATAAAAGCATACTTCATACTGAAATCTCACCCTCCTATTTATAAATGGCTGGAAATAAGGCTAAAAGGTCCAAGCTGGATAGCGGTTCTACCAAAAACCCTTAATCTTCCTCTAACGACCTATTTGCCACTGAACCGCTGATATATCAGCGGTTGCGATTGCTTATTATAATGAGCAATCGCACACCACTTGTCAAGGCTATCAACCTGACTGATCTAAATAGTGACATTGCTGACTATAAAAACAAAGTTGAAGAAGTACAATTAGCATTTACCAAAATGCAATCTATCCTAAATGACCTAACCCCGCTAACCTACTTGCTTGGAAAGCATGAAGACGTAGAAATAAATATGGCAAAGCAGGCTGAAACATTCCTAGATTTTATTGCATCAGAAGTTGTAAAGCGACTCACCTCGCTTCAAAAAGCCATCGTCTACAATGTTCCAGGGAATTTTCCACTTAAAAAGGTTAGAGCGACCCTCTAAAGGCTAGTGGATTGTTATGAGACCTACTGTATCACAGTCTTACCTATTCGGTTGTGTATACCAACAACCTAGCCCATCAATAGAGAATATAAACTTACTGTCAGACATTTTTACACTGGCCTCCTCCCTACCCTTTACAGGTAAGGTTATTTGTGGAGACTTTAACATGCCTGAAATCTCATAGTTCCCCACCAAAGCGCCGAAACGCTATGACTTGCTTATGGAAAGTTTAGAGCTTGGTGGCTGGTCACAGTATGTCCGTAGCCCTACCAGATATAAAAATATTTTAGATTTAGTCTTTGCAAATGAACTCTCCCCATGCACCGTACGTACAGGCAAACAATTCCCAGGTAGTGACCACAACGTTGTTATGTGCAGCTTTGACTTACAGACTACACTGTATAAATGCCCGATTACAATACCTAGCAGATCCTTCCACAAGATGGGCTGGAAAAGCTTTAAGACTTAAGTCAAATGTCTTGATTGGAACAACTACTTCACGGAAGACGATGCTGATAAGCTGACTGGTATACTCTACTCCAACACTTATAATGTACTAGATATAGTTGCACCTTTAGGATATACTAAACCTAGAATTCCGAAGTGTATGCTTATCGCCACTACTGCAAGAAGAAGCCTACGTAAACATGCAAATAAATTTTATAAACTTAAAGATTTTTCCTCCCTCATAACTATGAAAGTAATATGCATTAAGGCCAGGGCAGAGCGTAGAATTAAATGTCAATAAAATTGCATGATCACTTTTGCCTAGGATTAACATAAAATCTATGTTCATAACAACTTCATGGTGAGTTCGGATAAGACTTAACAGCGTGTGAGGAGTAACAGTCTTACCTATTGTGCACTTTAAATGCATTGTTAAATTCTGTTTCAATGAGTGATTATTATACAGTACAATAGTTTACTGCTAGTTTCCAGTTCTTCTTTTGGCTATTGTTTGACTGTGGATTTTACTGTATCGTTTTCATTTCTCATAACAACTAAATTACGATGTTGACATCCCGTTGTAACTTTTGACGACTACCCACTACTTCCTCTCCTCAGAAAGTTGAAGATTATTCTGTGTGCCTTAATATTTTGTGTTTATCTCTTAATTAGAAAGATGATCAAGTCTCAGTCTGATTTATTATTAAAAGAAAAGCTAATAACAGGTTAAAAGCTGTTGCTTATTTTTCAAAATGAGTCGGACTACTCAACAGTAAGCAGTCAAAACAACAGACCACGGTAAATGAGTAGTATGTGATTAAAATAAATAAATAAATAAATTATTATGTTCTGGAACTACTTACAGAATTCATGCCAGTTTACAGATATGGTCACGGTGATATATAGCTGTTACTTACACTTATGCGCATAACACTGGGGGCAAAGATACATAAACGAGAGCAAAATGCACAACAAATATGGCGTGGACACAGTTATTTTACACGGAATATAGAAGCGTGGTTTTAAGCTGGCGTTTATGCGATCTCTTGCGCCTTCATGTCTGCTGGATGAAAACTCCTCCCTTCCTACTTTTATCATGTTAAGCTGATAGACTTACTGGTTAGATGGAGATTATATTGTTGTACTCAATACTCGACGATACAGGCTTTGTTTTGGTCAACCATATATGAGCAGGCATCTTATTACAGGTTAAAGATACTACTAAAGTAGCTTGCTATAACCTAACCGTTACTGCATTGTTATAACTCGAATAAGTTAGAAGTGTGAACTGGCGTAAGTGTGGATGGTGATTAAAAGGCATGAACTCACCGCAGATTCTGGTTACTGATGCGGTTCGGTAGTAAAATCCTAGGTTTGGTGGATGCCCATCTTGAGGTACTGGAGTCTGTGCATGATCGATATTCAGGTAAACACGTATTTGTGCATCTTATGCTAAATCGAGAAAATTCGCCTACATGGTATGCATAAAAAGTGATCTCCGAAGAAGGCATGTAACGTACAGATATTAAGAAAGCCTAAGCATGATCTGAGTGACGACGACTCAGAAACATCGTCGCGCTGTATGTCGGTGATATTCAACTAATTTCAAACATTAAGGGGTCTACTATTTCTAGTGTGCATGAAAAAGTAGCTGCATCAGCCAGGAAGCTAATATTTTTGAGAGCAATATTAGGTAGCCTATAAAATACTGGGAGATTGCCATGCGTACTTTTGTTAGCAATTTGTTTCACATTCGACCATACTCAACAAATAAAAGTTTGCGCAGACTTTCGGTCTCCATTTTCTGATTCCGACTTAAAATAGTTTTCTTCTCTGGTAATAGTCTTGAGTATGGGCACAATAAACAACATTAGTAGAAGTGTGGGTCACGTTGAGCATCAGTTTGTAGAGGAAAATCAAGTTTGCTCTTAGTCTTCTTTTCCGTAGTGACTCAAGTTCTAGCATGTGACAACTAGTTTCGTAGCCAGTTTTTGAGTCGCTTTTAGTCAACCACAGTGTTAAGTGTCATGACTCACTTTGGTAAAAGTTTCTTAGAATGAAACCTAAGAGTCTTTATCATTTGAATAGTTTTATAGAGGTGTGTTCAGATAAGTTAATGCTGTGAGAATGTCATATGCCTAGGTCGGTCATAGAATTATTTTTACGAGTATATGGTTGTTAAGTACAAGCAAGATTACAAGTTTTGTGTTCCCTACGCATATCCACCTACATTTCCCGGTATTGAATTTAGATACCAATCCGAACACCACTTGTTTAGCTAGTCCTCATATTTTTCATGCATTGTGCAATGTCCTGTTCTTCAGTTTTGCAGACTGCTTTTGCGTCGTTGACATACAGGTATGGCTTACCTTCTATGAGACACATTCATATACTATTGATATACATAATGAAGAGTAGGGGCCCTAGAATACCACTTGTACAGCTCTACTGGATGTAGCGCATAGTGTTGACATTGCAGTACCTACTTTTGTTATCTGATACCGGTTTGTAAGGAAAGATTAGAACCACTCTAAAAGTGGGTTGGTGATTCCGGTGGATTGCAGCTTGAAGATTAGTTGACTGTGTTGTGTCTTGTCAAAGGTGTTAAATGTCTAAGTATAGTACTGTCACTAACTCTTGATCACGGTTTCCAGTAACCTCGTTAATGGAGTCAGTGAGACAGATATTTGATTATCCTTTCCACTACTCGTGAGATCCCTAGTGTGATATTAATTAGTTAATAGTTCTGGACAGGGTTTAGTGTTTCCATTTTATGTTTAGGGAGTACGTGGATGGCTATGCAGCATTTATTCTCAAGTATCATTATGTACATGGGAGCATGCCAGTTTACATGTATAATCAGAATGATATAAGTTTACATACATACAAATATTTTGACGAAGTGTTACTGTCAGTACTTTTATAACATATAAAGGTCTGAATTGAGAACTAAACCAACCGCAACAAAGTTTACATTACTAGGACACCAAATATATATATTGTAGCATGCTGCATATATGACAAAGTACCCCTCACTTCTTGACCGGTGCGTTATTGTTCCAAAAAGCTGCTGAGGGTTAGCGGAATGGATCACTGAGCATGTCCAAACGCGAGATAGGACCAAGGGTACTTGAAACTTGGGTGTTGAGGAGAAGGCAATAGTTTTGTGCCAGTTAGTTCCATACTTGTCTTGCACGTAATCTTCTACAACTAGAGGAAAGACAAAAGAAGAGAGAACACAAAAACAGAGAGCACTGGTATTCTGGAGTTAACAGAGCTAACGGGCTGGACTAGTATATATGCTTCCGACATACCACTTATGCTTATAGGCTGATTAAAAGGGACGAAGACAGGTGAGTGGTGCTCACACATTCAGAGTCCGTATTATTTCGCTAGTGGGGTTAGGGACAATAGTTGGTGTGGACATTTGTAATGAGATTTCAGAAGAGATGAAAGGCGAAACTAAACTTTGCCGACGGACTTGAGAAGGCCAATCAGAATCAAGGTATTTGTTTCAAGATCGCGCACTCGGTCAAGTTCAAAATGCTTACTTTAGATCATCTGATTAGAATTTTTGATAAGGACGCTATTATTTGTAATCTACAAGCTCTTGGATTACTTCGTAGAGAGTTGATTTGTGATTGTAGGCTCTATATGGCTCAAGTACAATCCACAAATAGTCGCGATAGAGTAATCTTTCGTTGTAGTGATTGTTGACGAAAGAAATCAATAAAAATAGGCAGCTTTTTAGAAAGTCTAGACTGACACTACGGCAAACCTGCACGTTAGTTGTATTATGGGTCATGCAGTTGCCTGTTACGCTAGCATCGTCTCTTACAGATGTAGGCAAAGTATCAGCAGTGCAGTGTTATCAGCACTGCGATGACATAAGGTCAGAAATCGTGGTACACCTCAATCTGTTGCTAGTAGGCGTCGGAAGAATCATTGGAGTAGATGAAACAGCCATTAGAAAGCGAAAATATATTAGAGGAAGATCTGTATAAACTGAATGGATAAGTAATAACCGCTTTAGTCTTACTGGTAGGTTTTTGGTATTTACAACCGAACATTATGAAAGAGATATTTCCTGTATGTCCCAAATTGAACTGCAAGTGTATAATGTGTAGTTCTTTTTTATAATATCACCGTTTTTCATAATAAAAAATGATTTCATCTACCAGTGCATTATCATTGGCTAAATGGTTCCTCAAGCTCGTCGGTAAAGTTTAGTTTCACCCCAGATTTTCGAAAATTTGTTTGTAAAATATTTCATATAAAGAGAAGATTTAGAATGTGATATTTTTATTTTCGAGGCTGAATTGCGTAGGTTATAGCAAGAAGATTCCTCGAACTGAATTGTATTAGGCGATGAGAATGCTAATTTATTTAATATTTTGTAACGGAAGATTAGGTTTAATTTTAGCTGTCGCTTCCATAAGGTATCTAGTCCTAACTTAGTGCATCAATTTTTATAGTCTAGAGTATGATCAGGACAAGTTTCCACTTCTAGTGAGAGTATGAACATTTTGAGTTGGAGAATGGATATGTCCGTCCCAGCACGCCCACAAAAGATTAGTGGGATATCACTGATCCATGAGCTACTACTTGACTTAAGCATTCTAATATCCCCATTGATATTTTTAGGCTAAACTTTATAGTACATAGCGTTGTATTGTATGTATTGTGTAAACTGATGTCAGGTGCTTGAATTGTTTTCATTTTTCACTAACCTTTCACTGAGTGGTTAGCGTGTATCTTGTGGGTCATCATACGTTGCTCAAATTCGAAGATTGAATAAGTACTGTAGTATATAGTTTTCTTTAAGCACTTTTTGGACAGTTAATATAGGTTTGGAAATTTAGATGTGCCACTGAGTGCTATATATTCCTCGTTTTATAAGGGAGTTTTATACTGGCATCCTACTTGTTCCAGTAAACGCTGTGCTTGGTTCAAAGCGACGGAATCCTTTGAGATGAAGTACCTTTCCTTTAGTTTATTTAGCTAGTCCTTTGTTTAAGCGGTGACGTAAGGGTATTGTTGGCGGACTTTACGGTGCGGTAGTACATTTCTAGTGTTTTGATAATGCTGTCAGTAGCAAAAATGGGGAGGGGTCAAGTCAGAACATCAAACTAGACATTGAAAGGTGCCCAAGTCATCAATTTTAAAATCTTAATACTGAAAACACATACAAGTCGTTCTGTACTTGCCACCTTCAACGAGGAATGATAACGTGCATAGGACTGTGTTGTGGTCACTGTTGTAGAGTTTGTAACCACATTCTATGAACATCGGCATAATAATATGACAGAATATCAAGTCGAGAGTGTTGTCGTTTCGTATAGGTAGATACACATGTTATTTCCAACCGGGTATGCCCATAAGCCAAATTATACTTTCATAAAGCGTCGTGCCAGTAACTATAATCTGATCGACTGCGGGAAGATCAAGGCCCCCACGGATTATTTTATACTCGAGGGTGAGGGTAGAGTCATGTTCAGGTTATGCGATCAGTGAGGTGTATATTAACATGTGAGTATTTGGAGTTCTATAAATGCAATCTAGTAATAGTCGGCGGTTTTTTACGTGTACTTTTAGCCATATGGAACCAGGCACTATGTTAAGAACTTCGTAGTTGGTGTTTTTCGCCTTTATATTCTTAGATATGTATGCCAAAAACCCCTCCGCCTGTTTTAATGAGTTTACTGCATTGAAATAATGCATAGTTTACTATGGCAAGGCATAAGTCAGGAACGTCAGAGAGCAGCCAACATTCCTTTGTAAAGACAAGTGTGGCGTTGTACAGAAGGACCAGGGTTCTCAGGATTGTCATTCTGTCTAATATATGTCGGGCTTTCTGAGAATATTTTAAACCAAGGAGGAGGAACCTATACATCAACCTGCACCTGAATGCTCAGGGTGTGAAGTATATCTCTTGTGAAGTTTGACTTTCCTGTATTTAATCTACCTCACCATTAATCACACATTAATTACAATGCCTGTGCAACGATTTGATTCGATACACAGTTATACACCAAACGGAATCATCCTCATTACTCTAACAAATTAAACATTCTATTTATTACCAAGTTAGGTTAGATGGGTTGATTAAACGACTTTTAGGTGTTCTAAGTAGGCCGCGACTGAATTAGGTAAGTTCTTGTTCTGTTTTCAAAATCTATGTACATAAAACAATCGAAGTTTTGTTATATTTGCAGGTTTATTGCCTACAGTTAAATGTCACCTTTAAGCCTAACATATACTGTATCAGCAAAATGAACCGCTAACTACATGTGAGCGTTATATGATTTCTATACCAATCCATCTAACTGGAATACGAATCTATCTGACATCCACAAAACAAGCGTTAGTCTCACGCAATCCTTCATCAAGGAAGAATTGCCATAAACTATGAGTAGGTCATGATCAGGAGCCTAGTGCTGTTCCGATTAACAAGCTTCATTAATGCTATCCGCATCTAGTCGGTACACCGTCAACGTAATTTTGACATGTAGCCGGTCAATATCACTATCGTTTCATAATTTTAATCCCATTTATTGAACCGATTTGCACTTCACGCATTACATACGGCTATTATTCCCTTTGTCACTTGTTTTGTGTACTAATTATTTCACTTAATTAGTATACCCTTGTATGCTGCAGCAGATTCTTCTAAGCTTAGTTTCACTAAATGTCAAGTCGTTAAATTCACTCTAGCTATCCGAAACATATGTGGATTGCTTCCTGGTCCATATGTTCGATGTCGTTTGTTTTTGACTAGACTTCTGTTCTAATATCTTCTTACTTCTGTCTGCTTCAAAAGAGCTTTTGCCAAATGGGCTTCTACCTCTGGTTGTGGCGGATTGCTGTTACTTCCAGGCAGGGACATAAGTACTTAAAGAATACATAGATAAAAACGGTGTTAGTTAGTTGGCATGGCTGAACTTTAGGAATGTCTCACTTGTTCTGTTGAAACACTCGACAGAACCACCTTGAATTAGATTATCGTGTGGAGAGTCCCAGAACTTGACTTTGTTAGAAGAGAAAGTGTATCTTAAGTTCAATCCTCTGTACTATTCCCTTAGTTTTTGAATGCCACCTGAGAGCTGGTGTTGAAACTTAATTTAAATAAATGTCATGGTAAAGGACACGGGTATTTTAGAATTTGCAAGTTACTATTAGTTTTTTCTAAGTTTCCTATATTTCAGTGAGTATAAGTCTCATGATGATTAGCATTCCTAGTCCGGTTTAAACTTAGGTTCAGGAACTAACATCATGTCTTTTGTTTGAGCACACTTTGAGGCATGTTTGTCTTTTGGGGCAAGAAAAGAGACATTGTTCCCATACTGTATGTCAGAACAAATCAAACTACTTAAATTACCTAGAAAATCTTGTTGTCAAACTGGTCAGGAACTCACTGTAAAGTTGACAATGCAAGATTTATCCTACGAGTACTTTAATTAGAGTTAGGAATAGACTTAAGTAGTAGAGTACTAAGATATCTAGGTATTTCCAACTAGTGATATGTCTACAGTAGAATTACCCCGAGAGTGTGCGTTATCCGCTCTACGTCTCAGATGAATAACTTTATATTTCTCCAAGTCAAAATATGGTTTGCTGTTTGCAGCCAGACTTTGAAGCTGAGTCAAATCACCCTGTACTGCTTACATATTTTCACGACTAGGAAATTCTCTCCGGAACCTTATGCTTTCAATGAGAGGCAGCAACTCGGATGGTTTTTATCGGGACTGGAAATAAAAGAAGCCCCAGAACTGAGCCCGGAAAAGCACTCCAAAGACATCATGCAGCTTGCGAAAGAGCAATCTACTTTGTCGTTAAACAGCCGACTGCCAGGGTAAAAACGAGGCTTGGTTTCATACTTACTTGTTTCAGTTTACTTTTGAAACAATCAAGAGTATCTGACTCGACAGTTTCTGTGAAGTAAAGACATATCACATCGATTCTGTTATTTCCGTTAAGAATTATGGTTTGATTATCTACCTACCATATACAAATATATGAGCAACACGTCTTGAAACCGTGCCGCTAATGTGAAAAATGCTTACTGATGCCGGGTAGTCGTGTAAAACATTGCAGGCCACAGTGCTTATAATGTATGAGGAGAAGAGATGTTGGAAATATAGACACTAGAGATTGGAAAGCTGGAGTTCACACTTACCTGGGAATAAGATTTGGTTTAAAATGCATGAAAACAGTTTTCTGGAGACTTCTACAAAAGTAAGGTTCTATTTCTTAGGACAGGGGAATAAACTTCGTCTGGGCAAATGGAATCATTTTACTTCAGCCCAATACTTAGTTTGACTTCAGATTTTCCCGTTGCACATGAACTAGGACTCTTGTTATCATCAGTTAAACATGTCGCCTTAGACGTTTGGTGACGCTGGTTAACCAAAAGCTTTGCAAAGCGGGGTTGTCCCTAGCTGTCCTTCTGGAACCCATAAATTCCAATTTTGTCTAAAACAGGCCTCGTAAAAAATATTAGTTTTTGGTATTAGTTGCCCTCTTTTGGCATATAGGACTCACTGCTATGCCGGTTCAACTCATGGAAAGTCACCAGATTGTAGTATTGGATCCAGGTGTTTAAAGCCAATAAGAGTAGTAAATGGCGTCACGTGAGGTGTGTCTTGACCGCTGCTATTTCTTCTTTTTATCACTGACGTATGCCTGCAATTTACGCATGATAAAACCCTTTTTTGCTGTCTACTTGGGAGTAATTTGCTCATTATCCCCACCATTAACGAATATACAATTACAGTGATCGTTAAAGATGAAATCGACAAATTTTGTAAGTTAACTAAAATCGGCACCTTTCCCCTAAACATAGACAAAGGTAAATATATTTGAATTGGCCTATTGTCGCTGTATGTGACTGATATGTTGCCAATTAATATGACGCAACGCCTACCTTATACCTCGGGAGTACTAACCGCAACTCTAACTCTCTGAATTATCTACGCGAACAGATACCTGCAACCGTGACCAACAACTCGACAATTGATTACTCTCCCAAAGCCAAATCACGAAGACACTGAAACATTACTGAGAAGATTCGACTCTATTTTGTCCCAACTCTCTACATAAAGTTACAACAACGGCCTTGTAGTGATTAGAGTAAATAACACACTAAAAAACCACTACAACCAACCACAAAATTCAAGGTCATTGCGGAGAAAATGAACGGCAATAGACGTTACCGCCCACTTTACAACTAATAGAAAACAGAGAAAATAACAGCTGTCACTTAAAAAATAACTAGTTCTGTCTCCTCGTAGCAGTGACCTGATGGTTTAATATATCAACAGAAAAACTTTTAGAGCATGTAACATTTCAAGTTTCTGAAGCATTAAAGTGGGCTTAGTTCATACTAAAAATTTGGAAACATGAAGTCAGAAATATTACTATATAAAGTGTCCTTACCATACTAAACTATAATTGGCTACATTACAGCAACTGCAGACACAGACTTAATAAAAATATGGAGAGTACAAGGTGGTTTCATTATAGGCCCATTAGAATACTGTAGTACAAGTGTTTAACATCATTATTTCAGCGCATTATAACGAGAACCACATTGAACTTAAGGCTAAAGTTGAAACTTATTTTCATCTACTGACTCTCAGATGGTGTCTGAAATTCCTCAACCTCTTTGAAGGCTTATTGTATCCCTTCTGTTCACAACCTGAGGAACAAAAAGAACACTATTTCCATCCCGTGATACGATAAGCGGTTACACCAAAACTTATTAACTGTCAGGTACGAAGCTATAAAAGGTAGACTTCTAAAAGTTTTCTTTACGGCAGGCCCTTAACTAAATTTAAGAATCCGCTTAATAATTGCCCGTTAGATAAGGGGTTGGGTGTCCTTCTTAACCACTCAAAAACATATAACGGTACTCATAAACAAGATCCCAGTTTTGTCTAAGCTGTTAAAAACGTGCTACACAGCACACTTATCTCGCCACATATTTGATAGTGCATACTCGCATTTTATTCTAGTTTTTACACGTTTCTTAATCATTTATAAATTTATTTGTAATTTCATTATTCGTTAATTACCATCACACCTAAGGCAAATAACAGCCTGCTGTTTGCAGCGATAACTGTCATTATATTACTTACTACCGACAGCTATCACTATCAGCAAATTTTTCAGAAAACTTAAAATAAATTTATTGCTTTAGAACTGCATGCTTCCCAGTACAGGCAAGACAAAATCCTGCTATCTCATTTAGACAGCAGTAATGGTTCCAGCATATTATATTAACAGTTTGGACGTTAATATTCAATTTTTTGTCAGTCTGGTAGACAATTTAGGCATTCGCTGTTGTTACTATTTGTGTTACCTTGAACATTAGTAGAGTTTACAAAAGCAACCTAACTTTTCACATACTCCTATTTAATTAATGGTTATAAGGATTATGAACATAAGATTTTTCGTACTGTCAGCAACAGGTGTATAAGTTGACATATTAACCACTACATTATAATCCCAAAACGCTAGTGGCGACAGTTATTTTGTGGACATGTCACTGAAAGCACACTACAAAGTCAGCTTAGGGACTGACCACACTCCCTTAACTGTATGCGCAATAGAATTAAAGGTTAGGAATAAGCACTACGCCAGTTTATATGTGCAGACATTTGTCGGAGAAAGCTATACAGATGCGTACCTCCTTTCCGTTAAGTGTGCTCTCTAACCCTAGTATAAGGACTAGAAAGATTGGCTTACTATCACGACAATCTGCTGGGGATTCAAAATCTTTCAAATACACTCATTTATAAAATCAAGCGAAAGGCGTTGTATTGATTTTTTTTGTAAGATTGATTTATAAACTTTCATCAACTAATTCAACTCTAAATTTGAGATACATATACGTTGTTAGTTATTCGCCTCTCGTATTTTTGCTAACAATATAGCGGGATTCATTTACGATCTTGACCCAAATGTAACTTTTGACACTTGGTTCAGAAAATATGAAAATCACTTTAAATTTAATTTTGCTAATCAGGACAATGCATGAAAAGTTCGCTTGTTACTTCGGAAACTAGGCCTAGCAGAGTTGAACAAATATTGTAACCTCATATTACCACAAAATCCAAGGAACAGAATATTTGGAGAGACATGTAGGTAGCTTAGTCAAAAATTTAGTGGTACCTCTTCATTGTTTAATACTCAATACTGTTGCCTTAAGTTAATTATGAACACAACGGATGATTTTCTAGCTCATGTTGGTATTATGAATGGTGAATTTGAGCGATTCGAATTAAAATCAATGACGAAAGACCAATTTAAATCAATAATATTCGTTTGCAGTCTCCAATCATCTAGATTCGCTAACGTTAGAATGAGACTGTTGGATTGCCTGGAGCATGGCACAAAACTCACAATGAACGACATCACAAGGCAATATCAACGATAAGTGAATTTACAACGGGATACCACATTCACTAAACCTGGCGGACACATCGGCTTACTTAACGCACTTCGTAAAAATAACATACAACCGCCTCTATGCATCCATCACAGTAAACAAAGAAATTCACTTTTCCTTTGCGACCAATGAAAATTCGTCTCCTTTTCCATGTCGGTAATGCGAAACATGGTATTTTGTCAAGTTTTGCCCATTAAAGCACCATCTGTGCCGCCGTTGTAAAGCAGTTGATCGCAAGAAAGCTATTGTCGGAACTGAAAATGTAACAGTCCGAAAATGAAGACTAAAGCTAGTAGTCCAGCTAAATCACTGATCTTATTGGCAACTTACCACATAAAGAGACCTGGAGAGGTAAAATTCATCGCTCTATTGTTTAACGACCAACCTGCACGTCTACAGACAGACAGCGTCAGACAAAGCGATCGTATCACAGAAAACGTGAAGTTTACTTTGAAAACCCGGAATGCAGAAAACCGAGCAGAGGGCAATAAGTGCATGTAGAGGTAAGCTACCATTAGTATGACAGTTTCAGTGCTCTGTTTTATTGCATGATATAAGTTCCACTGGAACATGTTACATCACTCTCACTGATTTAAATCTCCTTAGTTTAGACTGGTTTGATAGCCTTCCTCCAGCAGATATACCTCTCAACTCTATGTGCAATCACGGTGAATTTGCTAGGTCTATGGACTAGTCAAATGAATTACTGCAAAAATTTGATGGCGTTTTCGGGTCAGAACTGGGTTACTGCAAAACCATGCAAGCAACGCTAAAGTTGAAGACCTATGCGTCGCCGTTGTTCATACACAAAGACCTATTCCTTATGCATTCCTGGCGAAAGTTGATGAAGAGCACACACGATTATAACAGCAAGGAGTCATAACTTTGGTTACTTACTCAGACCGGGCAGCTTCTATTGTCGTTGCCAGGAAACCTAAGGGATCTGTACGAATCTGCGCTGATTTCTCAACAGGTCACAATGCAGCCTTAGAGGGGTACCACTACTATCTCTCAGAACCAGATGATTTGTTTACTTTTCTCAACGGTGGTTGTTATTTTGCAAAACTCGACCTAGCTGATGCATACTTGCGAGTTGAAGTTGGGCCCGAATGCCGAAAGCTTCTGACGTTAAATGCACACCGTGATCTGTTTCAATACAACCGAATGCCGTTTGGGGTAAAAACCGCCCCGACTACTTCCCAACAGTTGATAAATATTATTCTTTCTGATATCGAAGGAGTTGCAGTATATTTAGGTGACATTTTGTTTGTCGGCAGATCCCCTGCAAAACTTCGAAGGCGAGTTGAGGCAGGTCTACAGCGAACCTCAGAAAATGGGTTCAGGCTCCGCCATGAAAAATGCCAATTTCTCTTGAGGTCAGTAAGATACTTAGGATTTATTTTGGATTAAAGGGACGCCGACTTGATCCGAAAAACATTCGTACTATTCAACAATTGCCGGCATCTTTAGATGTCCCTTCACTTAAATTCTTCCTTGGAATGACTAGTTACTACTCGGCTTTGTCCCATCATTACTCCAGATACATCATCCACTAAATCACCTGTTTGTAAAGAACATGCCGTGAACTTGGACCAAGGAATGCAGTTTAGATCTTTGCAAAATGATGTCTACACTGAATTATAACACGCTACAAACACACTACAATCCTAAATTACGAATCATCGTTGCTGCCGACAGTTCAATTCATGGAATGGGCGCGGTTATATCCCACGTATTTCCTGACGAAAAAGAAAAAGCAATAATGCGTGATGTCTGTGCACTAACTCAAGCTGAGAGAAGATATAGCTAAATAATAATTGTTTATTATTATTGTTATTATTAGAAAAAGAAACGTTAGCTTTGTCATTTACTGCTTAACGTTTTCCCATATTTGTGTATGGCCCTAAATTTACGCTTTTAATGGACTATAAACCACTACTCACTGTGTTTGGATTGAAATCCGGCGTACCAGCGCACATAGCAAACCGCTTGCAGAGATGGGCATTAATCCCGGTGACATATGATTCTGAAATACAATATCGTCGAACAGATAAGTTCAAACAAGCTGATTCTTTATCACGATTTATAGGTCAACACCCAACAAACAATAAAGAGTCAGTAATCGCCACGTTATCCACTAAGGATTATGACGTAAACTATTTATTAAGTGCTATTCGAGCGTTGCTGGTTACCTTGGATGATGTTAAACAGGTATCACTCAGTAACCCCATAATTTAAGAAATTAAACATTTTATCACAAGCAAGTGGCCGAGGAACTTAGAGGATGATGAGAAAGAACTCTCTTGCTGGCGAGACTCCCTCTGCATTGACGATGACTGCATAATGCTTGATGGGCGTATAGTTATACCAAAATGACTGCAAACCAAGGTCATGCATCAATTCCATGTCAGATATCCTAGGGTATGGCGAATGAAATCCATTTCACGAAGCACAGCCTACTGGATGCAAATGGGCAAGCACATCACCAACTTTGTGACTGTTACAACTGTCAACTGGCTGCCAAACAAAGTTAACAGATAGACCCGATAACCTGGCCACAACCAAAAAAGCCATGGACACGCTTACACATAAATTTCGCTAGTCCAATAAATGATGTTACATATTTCGTACTAGTAGATGTAGAATAGAAACTAAGGTTTGGACTGAGGAATAACTGACAAGATAGTTTAGATACGCTCTATTGCCCAGTTAAAATCTGTCAGGGATCTGAAATCCCTAGAAATATAACTGTTCATTTTATCAAGTTGTATTGATTTATTGTACGCATGATTTGCAAACTTTCATTACTTTTATGTGAACACATTTGATATCCATTAGAATTTCCCTGTGTGGGTTCGGATCCCATTCCCGTCACCACTGAGCTTTTAACCTAGTAATAGCGTTGACACTACTGCAGGTTAAATTAGGATTTACCTGTTCAATTAACTGATTGTCGTGTCTGATGTTTTGTAGCCGCTTACACTCATCTGTCAATGTTCTGAGTGTGATGTTTGGATCTTGATCCAGTCAAGTTAAGAGTCTAGTTCTAATCTCAGCATCTTGCGGTGACTGAAGGGCTTTGATGAATATAAGGCATTTAAATTGGTCTTCTGTTAACGAGCGTAACTTAAACCGTTCACACTCTCTGTTGACGATGTCTGCTAGAGCACCATATTCATCAGTTTCGCGTTTCACCAAATTAAGACACTGATAACGAATACTAAACAATGAGGATGATTCGCCGAATATCTCTGATAATTGAGCTACCGTCTCATAGAAGCTGAGCTCTCGAGGTAACTTTGGTAATATATGATCAGCATAGCGTGCATGCTCATTACTTCCCAGCTTACGCATCAGCAATCGAGTTTTCCATGCATCATCTTGTTTACAGAATTCTATTCTGAATGTGTCATCCCAACGTTTGAACCACATGAGGAAGGTATTTCCACTATCGGGGTCATAATGGAATTCTGGTATGCTGCTGGCAACTGCATCACAAGAAGTACTTGAAAAAGCGTGTGAACTTGAACAATGGATGTTCAGCTGTTGCGTAAGGGTTTCTAACAACCGCATTTGTGCATCGAGTTGTGCTTGCTGTTGTTGTAGTATTCGATTGAGCTGGTCATCTGATATCGGCATTTTGAATGTATTTTCCTTTTTCTCCATCGCCACTGTTATATTTCCTTGATACAACGACCACACTCAGGTTTACGTAAACCATAGAACCAGGTCATTATCCTTTTTTCCAAAAAGGGAAGGTGCTAAGGATTCGAAGTCCGTAAAAGTACAATTGTTCATTTTATCAAGTTGTACTGATTTTTTGTACGCATGGTTCGTAAACTTTCATTACTTTTATGTGAACACATTTGACAACATTTAATTGTATTATTAAAAATGTTGATAATTTCATCACTATGATTATTTTGTATATATGAGGGAATGTGTAAAATATAATCGGAATCTGACTCCTACTTCTGTCAACCCCTGTTATTTGGAATATAATTTTGTTCCTGTTCAAACGTGTTCTGATTTCGGATCTTGTCGAGTGTTTGGTGTATAGGAATACTAAGCAATAGGAGTAGTTGGATTGTTGTATCAAAAAAATATAACAAAACCAAAACAAAGTGATTGGGTAAATGACGGCTCTAATATTCATCATATATATGAATGTACATCATTACCTAAACAAATATTATCACTCAGTTATTCCACCAACAATTGTCCAATTAATCAAATTTAAATTACATCAAATATACAAGTTGATAAAGGATGTAAGGAAATTACCAATAGCAACAAATAAACGTTATTTTATCCTTTCTGGATAGATCAGAATCGTTTGAAATATAATATTTAGTTGCTTCATAATACAGAGTGTTTGCAATTCTGGAAGAGTGCTCCACTTCACAATCAAAAATGCACAACTCCAGTCAATACAAGTAACACAACCAAAGGAGGAACAGATCAATATGGCTGCCGCTAAGACTAAGTATCAACTAAAACAACATTATTACAGTTCAAAAAGAAACATGGAAACTCAGAGAATGAGCGAAAAAAGTTAGAAACCATAATATTATACAAATATTACCATATCAAATGGAATCGAACATACTAAAAAAATGCATAACTGAAGGAATCAATAAGAAAATTACAAATGTATACGTCGAGGGATTTTTACAAACAAAAACTTCCAAACGGATCTTACAAAGGATGCCTATTCAAAATGGCCAGAAATTCTCCCTATGGTGCCAGCATCTACCAGTAGAACATTGCAAATACTGATAGAGATTTTTTCATGACACTGATTACCAGAAACATTGTTATCAGACGACAGGTCTCAGTTAATGGCGGAACAATGTCATGAATTCTTTCGCCCTCATGCAACCAGGCAGGTGAGATCATCGCCATACTATCCACAGTCAAATAGACAGGCTGAACGTTTTGTCGACACATTCAAACGGGCCCTATTAAAATTAAAGGGGATGGGGGTTGCTGACAGTCTAGAAAGCTTCTTGTTGGTTTGTTGCACAACATCAAATGATACCGCTCCTAACAAAGTATCACCCACGAAAGCCCTGATGAACCAGACGTTGGAGACAACTAAGCCATGCTACCACAGAGATACCCGATAACTCGAACAAATCCACAAGGATTCAAAATTGGTACCCCAGTACTCGCCCGTAATCACCAGTATCAACAGGACTAATGGGTAGAAGGATATGTGACAAAAAGGCAAGGGACAGTGTTGTATGAAGCGACCGTGAGAAAAGACACATAGACGAGACACTTTTATCAACTACGCAAGAGAAAGGTATCCGAACCGATTACAACTACAACAACGCCAATGGATATTTTATTGGATACTTTCAATCTGCCAAATTACAAAAACAAACAAATAGACAAGGTCCATGAACAGAAATTATCAGCAAAAAGAAGGTCCGACCGATATCGGCGGCAGACGGTGCGATTACCAGTGAATCCCACAGCTTTTCTCTATTAATACGGTGATGATGTTGGGGATTCATAGTCCTCGATAGTACAACCGTTCATTAAATCAACTGAAAGGCATTGTATTTATTTTTTTGTGAGATTGATTTGTAAACTTTCATTAATTGATTCAGTTTTAAGTGTGAGATATATAAACGTTGTTTACTAGTCTCCTCTCGTATTTTCGATCTACAATATAATCTTCCTACAAGTCTATTTTTTGAAGTAGCTGTGGGTTGTGGAGAAACAAATCGTAGTATCCGATTTAAGTGAAGATATCAGACATAATGATTCGCACTAACCGCACGGACTTTCAAGGGAATCAGACATAGAACCCTCCTGCCTTAGATAATTTGGCTGTTTCGTTTCGCGGACGGTGCCGCATCAGTAAGAACCCACGTGTTCGTCTCATCTGATAAAGCATATCATAATCAACGGTCTCTAAACATCAGGGGCAGGCTTGGAGAAGAATGGTGAGTACATATAGTAGCTAGGAAACAGAAGGGGGCCACGTTTGATCAAGGATGCCTAGTTTTTAACGGGGTTCCGGAACTACTTTGTAGAAATCTGAATAAACATTACTTACATGACACACACCAATGGAAGTTGCTTTAGACTTAGTGAGGTTTGTGAAGTGTCATGTCAATCAGCCCAAGTAGACTACCTATACTGTTACATCTTATGATTATAACTTTACTGAACATGGTAGCTGTGGAGTTCAGAAGCAAGTAGAGCTTACCGGAAATTCTCCAGACATAGTGTAATGAAAACAGTGCTATAGATACAGACTCACAAAGTTCTGAGACTAGACCCAAGTAATTAAGTCCATGGGAAGCTGTAGAAACAGCCCTCACTATCGTTTCAGATATAGTAAGCCGACAAATACAACATGTGGCTTAAATGACAGCTAAAAGCCGGCGTCGGAAAATCTCCAAATTGAACATCTAAGTACTAGGTATTGTCTACCAACCACTATTCCTCGTCCAGCTCTCATATAAAGAAGTCTAATGCAACAAAGAAAATAACTAAACTTCCATTTATTTCAAAGGTAGGGGCTTCCAAACATTTCCGAGCTGAGGCACCGGGTTTACTGGAAGGTACTGAACCTTTCTAGCTTTTTCTGAAACTTGGCTTAGGCCTAGCACTATAACTTAGTAGATTTTACCATGGGCTTAACCGTTAACCTAATTTTCA
Source organism: Schistosoma mekongi (assembly GCA_034768735.1). Classification (NCBI taxonomy): domain Eukaryota; kingdom Metazoa; phylum Platyhelminthes; class Trematoda; order Strigeidida; family Schistosomatidae; genus Schistosoma; species Schistosoma mekongi. The sequence continues at coordinate 43,115,192 of CM068305.1, read as the reverse complement.
TCGCAATACTAGCTAAGTAGTCTAACTGCTTGACCTATATAAAGTTATAAGCAAGCTGTAACGCTAATGACTCCATTAATCTGGATTAACCCAATCTTGATAGTCATACTCCTTGATCAATACAGAATTGGCTGGTGGTTAGCCATGAATTAAGTTATATTGATATAGTTACAAAAGTTCAGATTACATACAACCTCACCGCTAAACGTTTCGCCCTACGCAATGCATCTATATACGGAAAATTTTAATTAATCGCACCGATGAATGTGTGTGACTAGTCTTCTAGATATTGACCTACCAATGTGGTTATTTTTACACTTAACACTGGTTTTCATTTACATCGATAATACAGTGACTCGTTTTTCACTTAAGTCACAAATCGGGTGTATTTTTTACATAATATATTGTTAATCTTTCCAAAGCCATAGCTTTGGATAACTAGAGTTAATACTTAAAAAGTCATTTAGTAAATTTTTCCACCGTCATCCTTGAGAAAGATAACATACTAATCAATTTAACGATTTTTTTAGATAAATATCTCGATAAGCTTTGTCAGATGCACCTAAAGTATTAATATAAGTTTACTGAGCCATAATTGTTCCACTAATCGTGATCATTTCCACTGTAGATCCCATTCTTCAAAATTTACGTTGGCTAACATATTTTCATGGCGCCAAGATGAGGATAAGAACATTTTGGTGTTTGAATAAAAATCAAAAAATTTCAGTAGTAACGTAGCAAAAAATAACTAGTTTATTTCTGCTGCTTTTCAATATATTTTCAATTTATTTTTTCAGTGTACACACCACAAATTATCAAAAAAGGAAAAAAAATTACTGAACAAACTTGATCCGTCCATGTCAAGATCTCGTTCTAATTACCCTCCTCACGTCGTCTTTGGACATCGCGACGTGTACTAACGATAGGTGACGATAGGTGTGATAGTGTAGAATATTTTTCTTGCATTACAGTATAACAGAGCGTGAATGACGTTTACGGGATGCCAATGACTAGAAAGGACAGAAACCATAGCAAATCTTGAGGAGAGAAGATATGCTTATTAGTGACCAGATGAATACCCCGCCACCAAACTCCAGTCGAAGTCCTGGAATCATGTCGACTTTACTTCATAGCAAACGACATAACGTACATAATGGGAGGTATATGCAGTCTTCACAAGAATGAGTTCGTATGAGCAGGAAAATCTACACAGGAAGTTTTATATCGTTGGATTCCCATTGATGCCATCAAAATATTGTAGGCTGTAAGAAGTGAGGAAAATTACTTCGCACCCTATAACGACTAAACGGCACTAGAAACGTGGTCATAAGAAAATGGCATTGAACTCAATTGATTAAAATGCCTCATAGTGAAAATTCACTTCCGTAACATACACTAGGTTAAGCGTACTCTGTATCTAAAAACAGTGTGACTCAAGTCTAGCCTTCATAAACGTTAAACCCCTTGGAAAACTACAAGAGCAGTGCTGTCAAATCATTCACTACTATCTGATTCATCGCTGGGTAAATTGGAGCATCCATACCTAGATCATTAACCATGCCATTCAAAACCCATAATACGCTCAGCACAGAAAATCACAAGGTAACGTCAACGGCTTAGGGAAGAAATATTGTTACGCTGTTAGAACGAGCTGATATGGTCGATTCATATAACTAAGTGGTTGGTGCAACTTTTCGCATGCGAAGTCAAAATAACGAGCGCCAATGGGAGTTTCTAGCTAGTCACTGCGCATCCGCCCGGTGCTTACTCAGTCCCAACCCGGATGAAAGAGAACACAAGATTGACGAACGAACTAAACAAAGTCATATTACATTTTATACAACCCTTTATATACATGTAGTATAAGACCACACCGTCAACTAATTAGGAACCTGATATTTATACAAAATAGGAGTAATAGTGGATGTGAACTGCAGTAATGCATACACAATCATCTAGTCGCAGTCCATAAATGAGAAATGATATACTAGCAGTTAATACGTTTAACGGTAGGATAAGGCAAGGGCAACGTAGCAATGACAGGAACAAAATTTTTACTCTGCATACAGTCAACAATAACGAAATAGTCTACGGAAAGACAATTCTGGATGATAATCAATTTTTTAGATGCACTGCATATCAAATACAGATGTAGATGAACTCAGACGCCTGATAACTACGTGAGTTTCAAGTTTGGGACATACCATGCTAAAACTAACTTAGAGAGCTAAGACTATTACTTCTTTGATATAGAAGTGTAAGAAGAGATCACATTTAGGTGTATAACACATTCAGAGACTTAAGCCACTCGAACAGAGGTATGCTTAGGCAAAGAAACTCCACAGACCCCTTAGGTTAACCCTGTGAGCGATTTTACCCTTTTGCTCTAGTTTGTATGCACTATTCACATGTTCCACATACCTCCTCATACCATTCATTATAGCAACGTCCCTATCGGTCGAATGCCAATATTATGCAGCATATGCCAACAGCTTCTACCTCCGGCATTAGGTAAACCTACTAACTTAAGCCTGTATGATGATGTCTTCACACTGTTTTCTTTTATCACCACTATAAATGTGATCACCATCGTGTTTTTAAAAAAGTTCTGCTTCATTTTGCTTCCTTATTACTTCTTCCTCCCTATTTTTATAGAGGCCAATTGTTGCCTTGTCGTTGTGTCCCTAGTGATACCGCCCAGTGCAAGACTACCACTAGACCTAGCAACGTCCACGGTTCCGAAAAATGAAAATAAAAAACAAAAGTCTAATGAAAACTCGATCTAAAGACAAAACACATTGCCCACTCTTCTGCAGCCTATACACTTGATAAATCTCATATTTAGTCTGAATCAATCAAGAATCACTATCGAAACGATAAGAAGTCAGCTCAGTGAAACTGGTCTCTGCCACCTCATTTCAAAGATATTGGTTGTTAGATTACCAGCCGTCAAAATTTAGACACTAAGAAAACAACCGGTGAAAACTAGCTATTCACAAATGAATTGGATATTGTCTATTGACTCCGGTGTATAAACCAAGCTTCGTTGTTGTTATCGTTGTATTTAGTTAAAATGTATGACAGACAGAAAAGAATTTTTACATTTCAAGAAAAATCGGGGACTGATGAGAACTTAGGTCCAGGATCATACTTTTCTTGGGATTCACTAGGTTTTGCATGCGGTATTGGCTACGCTCCATTTGATTCATTAACGGAAAGAAAATTGAATTTCAGCTTCGCAGATGCTGAAAAATTTCCATCACCAGCTAAATACTTTCCGAAGCTTCCATCCGAAAAAGTAAAGGTAAAGATTGATCTTACACCTGAAACTGTATATATGTTTTATGATATTAATTTAAGGAGCTCGTACGTAATTAATATTAAGTGGTAGCAATTGTTTCGTTGTAGTTAATGTTAGCCATTCAAATTAATATGTAAGCTTGAGCTTATTAGCACTCAATATATATGTATTTAAATTTATATCTCTGTGGTGTTTTTTAAATGCAACCCATTACATTGGAGAAAGTAACCCCATGTATTAAGGCTTTGTTTTCAAAAGAAACCAGTGAAACGTTTGGCCGACAGAAGAGGCAGTTGACAGTTAGTATTGTATTTTTTCCTTTATAAAAGCTTGGAAATTCTACAATGTACCAATCGTACCTGGGTACTTTTATTGCTGTTTTTCTATTGACGCATTTAAATTTTTTGGGGCTATTTTAACGTAAACCACAGTTAGTAATAACATAACAGATATTGGGATCTTTAATATTGTAATAAACTGCAAATGGACTGTTATTCTAAACACTCTTAAAGTTGTACTGATCTTCGCATAATTTGTATTGTTTTTCATTAATCTCTATGTGCTTCAAAGTTTTCTTTTTTTAGACTTAGCACTTAGGTTGTGGTGAGTAAAAATTTTACATATGTTTCGGGTTTCAATGCCTGTTTACTTTAAGCAATACGCATTTTTTTCAAATATGATCTGGATATATTAAATTGCTAAAAAATCCATCGTTTGAATTATAATAAGAAATAAAATTAAACAAAACTTTTCCGTTACAATTTCATCAAACTTTAGTATGCGGTATTATCTGTTAATTTGTTTAAAATTTCCCCTGAGGAAGAGAGAACGGAAAAACAGTGTTGTTGGTTTATGTGTCTTGTTCAGATGTGGATATATGTCGGCATTTTTATTCGCTAAAACTCACTTAACTTGTAGAAAATATCGCTTAACATAAAACCAAGAACTTTACTTACAGAGGCATGGAAATTTTCCTGCCACTAAATTTTGTTTCAGTAATAAACAAATTCACTTTTAAGAAATTTAAAATTTTCTCGTTGAAAACGTTCCAGCTGTTCTATTTTTGATTAGTTTCATCTGTGAAATGAGGTTGTTCACTTGTAACTTTCTCAGATATTACAATAGTTGCGTTTATTTGCTAAAGCTTGGTTAATAAATTTTTGCATAACATACTTATCATTAACTGTTGAGTTTGCTGAAAGTGGAAGATTGATACATTGGGTAAAGACAATTCACAGACAATAAATAAACACTAGTACATATATCTTTCAACACCTTACAGTTATCGAACGATATAGTTTGCTATAGATACTCTGTAACTAAAGTATTTTTGGGACTTGACATTTTCAATTGCATATTTGAGAAGGACACTGTATAAGAAAGGTCTTTTAGATTTAATATGCGCCTTTACTACATCTTTATCGACAGGCAACAAGCACTGAACCAAATGTTTAGGTGTTGTATCTCTATTTAGAAATCTTTCAGAATGTAAACGTTAACAGTAGTGTTCAATTATTTTAAGTTGTGTAGTAAGAAACATTACTTAATAACCCCTCCAACTGCTTAACGTAATTATAAAGTATGCTAAAGAGGACTATTATTTAAAACGGAAAAAAAACTTCCGAATTTAGAAAAAGCTAACTCGTTACAGTTTAGGCAAATCTTGTATAAAACGAATAAATGATTTTTCACTGGGTATGTTTCTGAACTACTTGACTTATGAGTTATTACGAAGTCGGTGAAGGACAACGGAGTGTTCTTAATTATTATCCTCTTCGTAACAGACTTAGTAATCTTTAAGCTAGTGAATTTGTATTACATTTGACAGATTGAATGTTGTCTTGTAAGTCATCACGTGGGTTGTTGAAGTGTCTAAATCTCCAGTATTGAGTAAATGGCGACTAGTACATGTGGCCGTTTCTTAGGTTTGTTTTCTATAAACCGTAGCAAATTATTGTACAGTTCTACGGAGGTAGTTGAAATAAAGAAGGCATGCTTAATTTGAACTATGAGGAGCTCTACTTTTAGACACGGTGATAAGAATCATTTAGATCTGGGGGATAGCTCAATGATTATTGCAGATATTTCTATTTCTAGTAACTTTAGCCAGCCAATCAGTAGTCTGCTAAAGGATTTAGAATAGCTTAATTTCAATAGTGTTACAGATTGGCTGTCTGATGACTGCTCTCACTATTTTATTTTTATTAAGCTACCTGAGTGCTAGATTTTATTTTAAATGTTCTTGAAGCTTGTGAACTCTTTTACACAGCCTCACTGTAGTTACATGGAGTTTGATATAAGGCAAAATGTACGGCAAAACTGATCATTTTACACTAACTGCCTAAGGATGCAAAAAACCTAACTATATGAATACAGTTGTGTCAACTGGTGTATTTTATTGATTGGTTCACAGCAGTTATTCTTTTGTACTGCTTCATGACTAAACTTGTTTGTATGGCCATGAATGAAGATTAAACAAATACACAGGTCTGAACTTCCGATTTGCATCAATACTCACAGCGTTCAGTTTACCCACCAAAGCTAGCGCAGCTAGTCAAGTCATGAGTTAAAAACATTATTTTATTTTTACTTTGTAACTAAGTGTCCTGAATAATTTGGCTAATGAGCTAATATTTATTCTAAATTGATCTATATAAGAATGAATACGCTCAAAAGTTATGTTTTTAGTCTTCCTGGCTGCTTGCGAACTCTATCTTTCTGCTTAGACTGGATTTCTCTGTGTAGTTACTGGACCTAAAACGCTGAAGTTAGATTCGCTTCGTTTTGTCAGCTGACTTTTAGTCGGCGTTTTGAGATTAGCCAGTAAACAGTATATCTCCTGATTGTACATATCATCTAGTTAATTTGCTTTGAAGGAAGATTTCCACGTGACTGTAAAGGTGGCATTAAATAAAAGGAAGCACAGTGTTTAAAATAGCTTCATTCATAATTGTTATGTTATTAAGCATAAATATAATGTCAAACTGCCAAGTCTATTATGCGGCTGGTCATAAAATTTCAGCGAAAACACATCAGTATAATAAAAAGTAGTGTATTTAAAACAATAAAATCCTTTACTGACAACTTAACAAATTAAAGGTGAATTTTGACTTTCGCCTAGATTTTATGAAATGACCTGTTTTCGTAAAGGTGCTGTATGAAACTTGTGGAACCTAGTGTTGATTATTTTAATCTTAAATAATAGTTATAACTGAGTGGGTGATTGTAGGCTATTAGAATTTTACTATCAAATATGAAAGCAGTAATCTATGTGAGTAAAAGAACAACAGTACTAAAGCAAATAGGTTGATGGTGCTTTTTATCTGAACTTAATTAGATTGAAAATTTATAGTACTGAGTTTTTTAAGGATACTTAGGAAACCATTTAGCTGTAAACTGATGTTAGATAAACAGTGAAGGTAGAAATTTTAAAGAGTATTGATTCGTAGACATTTCACCATTATATTGTTGACGATATTTAAAGTTTATGCGGTTTGAATAGCGTATTTAGGATGAATTAATAATTCTAAAGCCCTTTTGATTTAAATTATCTAAAGGCTAACGATCTCAGATTTCTGTTGAAAAAGTCAGAGAGATTAGAACTAAGAGGTTATAACTCTATAATAGGCTGTTAAATGAGTGCATACAATCATTAAACTTGACTCGGCATATATGCAACATATAGGTTTGTAGTTGCAAGTAAATCATAGTTTTTGCAGAGTAGTATATTTTTTGGTTTGGAATACTTATTTACTCGTAGTAGTGAAGGATTAAAAAAGCCCGCAAAATTTAGTTCACTTTCAATTAGAATTTCAAATATTATAGTACACTAATAGTTATTAAGGAAAACAGTAATACTTTAAATTTGCAAGCGTTCCTTATGTATGTTGAATCCTTTGAGAATCGTATGATGTTGGAGTTGCATTACCTTTATTTAAAAATCCTCCTTACTTGCGATTTAATCATAGAAGATTATTACACTCCTAATCAAAGTATTTTGCATTTTAATGGATCGTTGAGAATAATGCAAAGCATTTGGGTAGTGCTATCCACCGATGTATGTAGACACTTATTTTCATTTCTTGTGGGAATAGTTATTTACACCTATTTCTTTTACACGCGTTAAAGTAAGTGAATTCCTTTAGAGAAGCCTGTATGTTTTGATCAGTTGTAGTACTCTGTAATGTATTTTTTGTGTAGACCCAAAAGTGACGCGCGTTTCTTGTTCTTCATCTGCACTGAATTTTTTCTCTTTCTCTATATACAGGGATGTAGTTCTATTTCAAATAGGGCTAATCGGTTTCCATCGTTTCATCCCAATGGACCAGCACCTGATGCATATAACATAGCGTCTGTTTGGGCAAGGACAAAAAAGAATCCGTTTAGTAAGTTACTTCCGAAAATGACGAAGTTGGCTAATGGACAACAAGACCATGGAAAACGGTTAATTTCCGTAAGTTGGTAATACAGTAAATGTATGTAACAGTACTGAATAATTTTAAGTAGAAGGGTGATTTAGTGTAACAATTATTTATCAAATATTGGACAGAGTGGTTGTGTATTCATACGTTCTACATTTACCTGTCATACGTTCTGTTACCTTTGCATAGGTAAAATTTAGGAGAGATCTGAATTTTGACTGGCAATTATATTGGTTGTTGCTAACTTACTTTTGATTAGACAATCTGTTTATTACTGTATTCTGACATCTCTATATCAAAGTAATGAATGAGTTTTAATTAACTAATTGATAGAAGATATGTGCTTTTATCACTTTAAAAACTCTGAAGGGAATTCATTCTGTATTGGCGTTTTATTTAGCCATTTTACCTTTTATCCCATTATTTATCTTTTGCAGACATGCTTGGTCCTAATAAACAGACTGTTTATTAAACCACTTTTGTGCGCTGTAAATGATTATGACAGCTTCTCTTGGTCTCAATCACTGGAGAATTTAGGCGTTTTTGTAAAGATCATCTGCACTACTCAGTATGTTTTATTTTACACACATCGCTTTGTAGCCTACTTAACACAAAAGTATTAAGTATGTGATGATGCTATAGATTTTTAAAGCTTATAATTAATCTGTAAATGCTAGTCATTTTAGAATATGTTGCTAAATCAACAGAATGCCAACATTATTGAGTAAACTAGGCCAATTACTGTAGCTGTCTTTTTAACAGTTGCTTATGATTTGTCAATGACCCAGGGCTTTTTGGTACTACATGTTTTATCTATTGCAATTCATCATATCAGGTGAAATTCCACTTTGAATCATCTCAGAATAGTCTAATCGTTTCAAGCTTATATTCGGTGCTCATACGCATGGTATATTCCGTTTCAGTATGATAGAATCTTTGATGTTCGACATCGAGATGTACCGAGCATACCTTCTGGTCAATTTGTACATGGTTACGAAGAGGGCCTTGATGGTCAACTATACCCTCATTCTGGACCGAAAAGAGATGAAACTCTTGGACCAGCGTTTTACGGTCCAACGCGAGATCCCATTTTTACAGTATATAGGGGTTGTGGGTGGTCAAAGAGTGTAAGTTTTCCTTTCTCTATTCTCCTAATAATCTATGTTTCAGAATCATGTCTTCTAATTATGATTTTGTTGAGTATGATCACACTTCAGAAATAAAGTAGACCTAGGTGGTTATACAATTCTAGATTTCAAGATATTTTATAATATGTATCTTTTATGAATGAAACACAAATTTCACGTTTTGAAAAATTAATATAAGTAGACAAAATTATGAATTTTATGTCAATGTGAAATAGTTTTGTATATGTATTTTCTTGAAACTTTTCAACGTTATTTTGTTAGTATCTTATTACAGATTAGAGCTAAATTTCTTAGTTTGAGAAAGCGCTTTACTCCGTATTTTACTAACATTAACTTAATCGTTAAATTAATTATATATTTAGACCCACAACTATAAGAGCTAATTATTTGAAATAAAAGTATCATGTATCACAGCAGTTTACACTAAAATAAAAATTCCTAAAAGTAGTATCCTTATACATAGTTTATTAAAAATAACTAAAATTACTTCTGTAAAATACAAGGCAAAGTTCCATGTATTAATAATCTATATAGGGGAGCCACTTTCCCTTCTCGTTTTACATTAATAGCATTATTTCTCTACATTATATTATGTAGGTAATTCTCAAATATTTTTTGAAGCCAATTGACAAATTATAGTCAACCGGTGATAATACTTGGAAAAACGAATGTGTTTGCAGTAATTCTGACTGAATTTTAACGGGTTAATGAAGGTGGCATTTATATGTAGCTCCTAAAAACTCTGTGGAAAGTTTTTCTACAAATTCAATGTATGTTTATTTCAGATTATTAGTCCTTAAGTGAATAGTGTACATCTCTTATTAATTTGGTATGTTACACAAACTTCAGTTTATTTCTTTAACGCGACCACTGCTAGTTGCTTTTATTTATAGTTAACAGCTAATCGTTGTGAATATTTGTGATATTTTGTTCTTATCAAGTAGTTCTTTCTTTAACAAACTTTTGTCATAATGTAGTTTTGCTTATAACTTTCAGACTTCAGGACGTAGTCTACCTTACAAAGCTTCATATTCGGTTGGTCCAGGGCAGTATAATCCCTACAGTGATTATTGGTTAAAGCTTATTGAAACTGCTAAAGCACGAAATAGCATTGAAGCTGAACACCCTTTGGCAGTTCCAAGATTTATAGATAAAGTTGTATATGAATTACACAAGCAGGTAAGTTTCTTTTGTATGTAACACCAAATATTAATAATGTATGGATTCTGTTTTCATATTCTAGGGATAAGATTATTACTTAGGCATGTCCGCAGAGTGCCTGGTCATAATTTTATTCATTTATGCATTAAATGTGTCTAGTATTTTTGACTACAACTAGATTTGTGATAACAAAATAGGGTACAGGTTGATTTGCTTACTTATTAGATCAATGTCGATAAAATTGCCCGTGTACCGTTAACATTTAGCTGTCTGCTGATTCACAGCTAAGTACCATGCAAGTATGAGTTAATCAATGAAAACTATTAAAATTAGACACAAGCTCTGTTTAACCGCAAATATATTTAGGTATAGTAAGTTATTTTAGTAAACCATTTTGTTTGTCATTTCGTGTTGTTCATGAAATAATTCCCTAGATCCTTTCATAATAACTGTAGAAGTAAAAAAAATCCGCAAAGCATTACTGAATAGATGACTTAACAGATCATAAAGTGAGCATTGAAAATAATACATATGATGTTTCTAAACACTAAGTAAACTCTGTTGTAAACTAGTAGCTTCAGGTTTCTGTTGATTTGATAAAAATACGAGTGGTAACTTGGATTCTTTGTTTGCATATTGTTAAAAAAAATTTTTTTTCAGTTTCCATTGATCGCACTTAGCCTTGATTATTTACATTGGTAATATTACTGTCAAGCCATGGTTTTAATTATATATATATATATATATATATATATATATATATATATATATATATATATATACAAAGTAATTCGATAATTGTCCTTATAACAATATAATTTTAAAGAATTACTTCTTTGAGTTTCAGTACACATAACAATAAAAAATAACTGAATCCTTTGTTAAAACAACTTTCGAAATCAATATGGCTGAATGAATATATACAAATATATACATATAAATATCCATCCGTTTAGAAAATATATTATTGATTATTGAGCTCCTTAAAACAGAGCCGATAATGAGATATACGACAGTGATTAATAGATTATATATATATATATATATATATATATATATATATATATATATATATATATATATATACTGTTTTAATGCATAAGACCATATTCATATCCGCATTTTAAAATGACATACAGTCTGCGGATTTAAGGGGATAACGTTGTATTATATTTTTATCATGAAATAAATTTATTATTCCAATGTTAGCAGAATATGCATGTAAGCTGTTGACGATAAGGAATTATTTTGAATAATGTTTCAGTCGATGGAATATTTGTATGACTTGAGACGGAATGTATTTACATTTTGGATGTGATGTATTGAACTGGATATTGAAGATTATTAGTGTCGAACTATTGTTGTAACTCAACTGTCACTTTCTTATAGTCGAAAGTTTCTAGAAATGTTAAAGGAAATTCCATGTTAGCCGTATAATATCACAGATTGGAAATCACTTAATATGAGTATGCATTACCTGGAGAGTCGTAAAATCTTGTTTAATATATTTAAGTATACTATATAATGACTTATACTATTCATGAAGGTTTTAGGCTGCTTCAAAACAAATATACTTTATCGAGTGTCACGTGTGAATGCCAGACATTGAATCCGTGAAAAGCTGTTATATTTGCTAGACAGTAAAATACTAATTTTACTAAACATAATTTTGCAGTGTTTAATTCCATTCTGTATTTTCGTACAATAGAACTTCCCCGGTCCTTGTTCATACAATGTACATGACAAGCAAACATCTATAGCGAACATGGTACAAGCTCCTTTTAACACTGAGGAACTGGTAATTTAACGTTAATCTTTGCCTAGTTTTGAAAAATTTTACAAAACTTATATAATGTATATAGCGTCAAATTATTATGAGTAATTGTAATGGCTTAACTTCTTGTGGAACACATTCAATTAGGTATATGTCTCTTTGACTCCCTTTTTGATGCTTGTTTATACTTCTTACTAAAATCGACATAAACAACTAATTTTTTAGTACAATGAATTTAACAATAGTCACTCAGTCTTTGTAGTTTTAATCTAATACTATTGTGAGTACAACATTTAAGGTAAATAAAGGGTTATTGTACAGATCTATGCATTTATCATATGTTATCAAATGGACCAGTAATCTATACTGATTTAGAAGAAACAACTTACGCTTTTAGTATAGATCATATTTTATGATGAGCGATTGAATGACATTGTTTGGTTAGCCAGATAACTTCTAAATGCTTGATTATTTATACCTCATTTATATTCTTCTCTTAGTAATTTCAAAACTAAAATCATGAAAATGATTACTAAATTAGGCGAGTACTTATTTCAAGGCTTCTATTGCCACTGGCTTTTGATCAACTTTATGCATACTAAGTGTTTAAGATTAAACAAATCTTCGAGGAAAGCAATACTAATAGAGTGAAATATTTATTTTCACTAACACTTAGTGTCATCAATATGAATTAGCTTTCATATCCAGCATAAAGTCTAGTTATGAGTTAGAGAGTTATTCCCGTTACTCCTCGCTGAGAAGCATAGGCCGCTCACCAGGATTCTCCATTCAACTCTGTCCTGAGCAATCCTTTCCAATTGTTTCCATTTGCTGTTCATCCTTTTAATGTCTGCTTCCAATTCTCGACGCAGCGTGTTCTTTGGCCTTCCTCTTTTCCGTTTCCCAGGAGGATTCCATGTTAATGCTTGTCTCGTGATGCAGTCTGATGGTTTGCGTAATGTATGTCCTATCCATTTCCAACGTCTTTTCCTAATTTCCTCTTCGGCTGGAAGTTGGTTTGTCCTCTCCCATAGTAAGCTGCTGCTGATGGTTTCCGGCCAACGGACATTCAGTATCTTTCGTAGGCAGTTGTTTATAAATACTTGTACCCGTCTGATGATGTTTGCAGTTACTCTCCAAGTTTCAGCACCATACAGCAGGACTGTCTTCACGTTCGAATTGAAGAGTCTGACCTTGAGGTTAGTTGATATTTGTTTTGAGTCCCATATGTTTTTCAACTGTAGGAATGCTGCCCTGGCTTTGCCAATCCTTGTCTTTACATCTGCATCTGACCCTCCTTGTTCATCGATGATGCTCCTCAGATATGTGAAAGTATTCACTTCTCCCAGAGTTTCGCCATAAAGTTGAATTGGGTTGGTGCTCCATGTGTTGTATTTAAGAATCTTGCTCTTTCCTTTATGCATGTTCAAGCCTACTGATGCTGAAGTTGCTGCTACATTGGTTGTCCGCCTGGAGCCCCCACAGGGTTTCTGCCGGTCCCAAGCCCGGATAAAGGAGGAGGGTTGGGCATGGGGTTAGCAACCCCATCCCGTAAAACAACTACCATGCTAAAAAACAGCTTACGAATAAAAATCTTTATAACCATTCTAACTCTGCCCTGGAAGTTGGAAGGACTAATATGACGCTTCATGGTGAAAGCCGAGTTCCTTCGGAAGCCATGAGGCCGATGCCCCCGCTTCCGACAACCGGAGCAACAATTGATGTACTCGACCGATCTCAAACAGCTGTCCCCTGGACACTGCGGTCACACTCTCAGGTCATCACGACCTCTTCTAATCCTCTTTCTCTTTCAGGTTCCTCACTAATGACCCTTCCACGGTGTGGGCAACCGGGAAGTGATAACCGCCCTCATACCTCCAATAGCACTCGAGTTCACCTTGTTCATGATCAAACACGTTCTCCCTCTCTGGTCCCCACTTGTAACACTTCTACCACATTTTGTATGCGTGCCACTTGTACTGGTTACCCGAGTTCCCGAAATGTCATACCAGGTCTCCTGAAGCCACGCTCTAAACTTCATGTTGGAGCTTTCAATGTGCGTACGCTGTGTCAAATCGGTCAACAGGCTGCCTTAGCTAAAACATTAGAATCTCTTGCAATTGATGTATGCTGTGTCTCCGAAACACGCATACAGGATCCCAGCATGGTCATCCGTTTGACGTCACCTAGTCAATGCAATGGAACAGCACACTTCACTCTTCGTTTATCTGGAGACCCTACAGCAAGCTCACGTGGCCTTGCTGGTGTAGGTATAGCACTAAGCTTACGGGCAGAACAGGCTCTTCTCGAGTGGATTCCTGTAGACAGTTGTCTATGTTCTGTCCGTCTAAATGGCACAGTACGAACTCGGAAAGATAGGGACACACGCCGATGCCTTTTTGTCGTCTCTGCTTATGCCCCCACTGATTGCAGCACAGATGAAGTGAAAGACGACTTCTATGTGAAGTTCTCTAGCCTCCTTCAGAAAGCTAAGCACTCAGACATAGTAATTATTGCAGGAGATTTTAATGCCCAAGTAGGTAGACTAAATCAGGCTGCAAAGAACCTAGGTGGGTTACTCGGCATCCCAGCCCAGAGAACAGACAACGGAGATCGTCTGTTGCAGTTATGTTCAGACTACCGTTTATTCTTAGCTAGCACAAACTTTAAGCATAAGGCGAGACACTGTTTAACCTGGCGACCTCAAACATCTACGCAACGATGGACACAAATTGATCACATCGGCATCAGCTATCGTTGGAGAGGTTGTATAGAGGACTGCCGCTCTTTCTGGGGCACTTGCCTAGACTCTGACCATGCCCTAGTGAGAGCACGTATCTCTATGCGTTTTACTGGTCGCAGAAAGGTTACATCAAGCAAACCCTTTAGATATCACTTTGAGAGTGAGAACGCTAAAATTGCATTTAGGAATGGTTTGGCTAAGCATTTACTCGCCCATGACCAACAGGTTTCCCCCGAAGTAGCTTGGAATGATTTTAAAGCAGGTGTATACGCAGCAGCGCTATCAGTATCTAACCCCAATCCAATAGTTATGAAAGACCATTGGATCTCTAGAACTTCTAGGGAACTGATGGAGGCTCGAAAACTCATTCCAGCAGGCTCGGAGTATGATGAAGAGCGACGACAACTGAAACGTAGACTGACAAAGAGTTTGCGTAAGGATCGTGAACAGTGGTGGGCAACAAAAGCAAAAGCGATAGAAGCATCAGCAGCGGCAGGCAATAGTAGACAGCTGTTCCGACTTATTAAGGACACCGGTGTCAAAAAATCGGCAGTTAGTGAAATCATCTCTGAAAAAGATGGGTCGTTGATCTACTCTCAATTTAGAAGATTAGAACAATGGGCAGAACACTTTCAGGAACAGTTTAACTGGCCCCCAGCCACGCTTAGCTTACCCACAATCTCCAAGCTACCCGAATGGAAAACTGACACAGGTCCCCCAACTCTCAGTGAAGTTGAAAACGTCATAAGTAAATTGAAACGAGGGAAAGCAGCAGGGCCTGATATGTTGTCTACCGATATCTTCAAGGATGGTGGTATAGTTTTAACGTGCAGGTTGACTGATATATTAGCCAAAGTCTGGGAACTAAACTCCATCCCATCTGACTGGTCTCGATCGCTGATTGTTCCAGGCTACAAAAAGGGACAGAAATCCTCTTGTGATAACCACAGAGGAATCAGTTTGACTAATATAGTATCTAAAATATTAGCCACTATAATCATCCGACGTTTAACTAACACTAGGGAACAACAGACTCGAGAAAACCAGGCTGGTTTCAGACCTGGCCGGGGTTGCATTGATCACACATTAACCCTGCGTCAGATCCTCGAACACAGACATATGTACCAACGCCCAACTATAGTTGTATTTCTTGACTTAAAAGCAGCGTTCGACTCTGTTGACCGTGAAGTCTTGTGGCAATGTTTGTCATTAAAAGGCGTACCTCAAAAGTACATTAACCTTATAATGGCTCTCTACTCGGTCACCACTGGTCGAGTCAGAGCATATGGCGAATTGTCACGAGAAACTTCATCCTCAAGTGGAGTCCGTCAGGGTTGCCCCTTATCCCCATTTTTATTTAATTTCATCATAGACGTACTGTTAGATATCTCTCTCGCTTCTTTTAAGTCCTCTGGGATTAGTCTCCTTCCAGGAGGCTCTCTTGTCGACTTAGAATATGCAGATGATATAGTCATATTTGGTGAAGATGCACACAGCATTCAAGGTCTCTTGAACATGTTGAGTAACAATGCAGGCATATTTGGGATGCGCTTCTCCCCTCCCAAGTGCAAAATGTTACTCCAGGACTGGTCTGCTTCTTCCCCCAAATTATTTATAGGGAGTGAAGTAATTGAATGCGTTGATCGCTTCACTTATCTCGGAAGTCTCATTACCCCTGGTGGGTCGGTGTCTGATGAAATCTCAGCGCGGATCCAGAAAGCTCGATTGGCATTTGCCAATCTACGGCACTTGTGGCGCAGACGAGACATCCGTGTCTCAACGAAAGGCCGGGTGTACTGCGCAGCAACCCGAGCCATCTTAACATATGGCTGCGAAACGTGAGCCATGAAAACTCAAGATATGCATCGTCTCCAGATATTTGATCATAGGAATCTTCGGAACATCGCTCGTATACCATGGAATAACCGGACTAGTAATTGTGAGGTTAGACAAAAGGTTCTTGGGAAACACGGTAAATCAGTCGAAGAGGTCATTAACCTTCATCGACTGAGATGGCTAGGACATGTATTGCGCATGCCCGACCACCGTCTACCCCGTCGCGCCATGTTAGCTAGGGCTGAAGTAGGATGGAAGAAGGTTAGGGGCGGCCAAACCAAAACATGGCATCAGTCCATGAAGTCCTTGACTACTGGCCTAAGCCATGTAGGTAGATGTAGACTACCTGGTTGGGGTCCGCGTGATGATCGCAACAAATGGCTGGAGACACTAGGTGATATGGCTCAGAACCGGTCACAGTGGCGCAAGTGTGTTCACTCTTTAACCTCATCTAGATCTTAAATTCTATTGTTATTTTCTGGACATCTTTACTTACTCTTTTCTCTTGTATTCTGTTTATACGTTACCTCAATATTCTCGTAGTGCTATTGTGGTATGGCAACTTGAACCTACAGGCGTTTGTGCCCGGTTCTACGTTGCTGCTGATGATGATGATGTCTTCACTTGCATTTGTTGGTGTGTATGTGCTAAAAGAGCTAGATCATCTGCGAAGTCCAAATCATCGAGTTGCATCCTACTTGTCCATTGAATTCCGTGCATCCCCTCAGATGTGGTGGTCTTCATGATCCAGTCAACCACTAGGGGGGGAAGAGAAAAGGTGAGAGCAGGCAACCTTGTCTGACTCCGGTCCTCACTGAAAATGCATTTGTCAGTTGTCCTCCATGCACAATTTTGCACTGTGTTCCATCGTAAGAGTTCCGGATGATGTTGACGAGTTTCTCTGGTACTCCGTAGTGTCGAAGAAGTTTCCATAGTGTTCTCCTATCTACACTGTCAAACGCCTTCTCATAATCAATGAAGTTGATGTACAGTGGCGAGTTCCATTCAATTGATTGTTCAACGATGATCCGTAGTGTTGCGATTTGGTTTGTGCACGACCGGTCCTTGCGAAAACCAGCTTGTTGATCTCAAAGTTGAGCCTCCACTGAATCTTTCATTCTGTTCAATAATACTCTGTTAAAGACTTTTCCTGGTATCGACAGTAGCGCGATCCCTCTGTAGTTGTCACATTTACTTGAATCTCCTTTCTTTGGTATCATGATAAGGTGTCCTTCTTTCCAATCTGCCGGCACTTGTTCTTCCTCCCAGATCTTTTTGAATAAAACATGGAGTATCCTTGCTGTTAGGTCGATATCTGACTTGAGTGCTTCAGCTGGTATATTGTCCGGTCCTGCGGCTTTCCCACTTTTGATTTGTCTGATGGCCATCTTGATTTCTTCCATCGTTGGTGGAGTGACATCTATCGGGAGATTTGTAGGTGCTGCTTCGATGTCCGGTGGGTTCAGTGGAGCTGGTTTATTTAGGAGTTCCTCAAAGTGTTTTACCCACCTATTCTTTTGTTCTTGAATCTCAGTGAGTGTCTTGCCTTCTTTGTTCTTGACCGATCGCTCTGGTTTACCATGTTTATCTGCCAGTTTCTTCGTTGTGTCGTATAGCTGTTTCATATTTCTTTCTCTTGCAACTTTCTCCGCTGTCGTTGCAAGGCCTTCGATGTATTTCCGTTTGTCGGCTCTAATGCTCTTCTTTACCTGCTTATTTACTTCTGAGTATTCAGCTTGAGCCTTGATTTTTTCTGCTC
This sequence comes from Schistosoma mekongi, assembly GCA_034768735.1. NCBI lineage: Eukaryota > Metazoa > Platyhelminthes > Trematoda > Strigeidida > Schistosomatidae > Schistosoma > Schistosoma mekongi. Next base: position 43,097,049 of record CM068305.1, on the reverse strand, counting down.
TTGTTCGGCTGTTGTTGATTTCTATCTTCTTGTTCCTCCTTTGTTGAATTTTGCTCAATGTCTCAGTGGAGATCCATTCCTTATAATGGTGCTTCTTGCGGCCTAGAACCTCCTGACACGCTGACGTTAGTGCTTCTTTGATTCCTTTCCAGTTATCCTCCATAGTGGTCTCTTCTTCTTTCGGTAGATCTTGTAAGGCTTGGAACCTGTTGTTGAGAGATATTTTGAATTCATTGTGTTTGTCAGTGTCTCGGAGAAAAGCTGTATTGAACCGTTGGAATGCTGCCACTCCAGTTGTCCACTGCTTTTTTAGCTTCATTTTTATTTTAGAAACCACCAGGTGGTGGTCTGAAGCTATGTCAGCTCCTCTCCTGGTTCTTACATCTTCCATTGATCTTCTAAATTTTTTATTGATACATATATGATCGATTTGATTCTCTGTAGTATGATTCGGTGAGACCCATGTAGCCTTGTGTATGCGTTTGTGGGGGGGGGAATATTGTACCACCTATAACCAATTCGTTGAAGGCATATAGGTTTGTAAATCTTTCACCATTGTCATTTCTGTCTCCCAGTCCCTGTCATCCCATGATTTCTGCATATCCAGTGTTATCCATTCCGACTTTGGCGTTTAGGTCCCCCCATCAGGATTGTCAGATCCTTTTCTCGACACTTTGCTATAATTGATTGTAGTCTATCATAAAACTGATCTTTGTCTTCGTCGTTGCCGTCGTTGGTTGGTGCATAACATTGGATAATATTCATTGTAATCCCTTTCTTCATTGTTTTGAAAGATGCTTTGATGATCCTGGGTCCATGTGGTTCCCATCCCACAAGTGCATTACGACCTTTTTTGGACAGCATCAGAGCAACTCCTTGGGTGTGAGGAGCATTTTCCTCTTCGTGGCCGGAGTATAGTAGCGTCTCTCCCGAAGCCAATGTTTTCTGTCTAGCTTGAGTCCAATGGGTTTCGCTGATTCCGAGTATTTTCAAGTTGTATCTCTTCAATTCTGCAGCTATTTGATTTGTCTTCCCGCTCTCCCACATTGTTCGAACATTCCATGTACCTATAAAAATATTTGCTCTGGTTGTTAGAAGGGGGCATCGGCCTCATGACTTCCGAAGAATTTCGGCTTTCATCATGAGGCGTCATATATCCTTCCACTCCCAGGGCAGAGTTTAAATGGTTTATCTTGTTTAATCTGGTTTGCGTTTTTTTAGCAAGCTTGGGTTTTACGGGATGGGGGTGCTAGCCCCATGTCCAACCCTCCTCCTTTACCTGGGCTTGGGACCGGCAGTAAACCTAGGTGAGCTACAGGCTGAGTTATAAAGTCTAGTAGTAAATTGAAAATATTATTACGAAGGTTTGAATTGATACTTCGAAATAAGATAGTCACTGGGAATACTGTTAATGAGACAAATGAATCCACATCGTAATGTCACATATATATTACTTATATCTATACTTAATATGAAATGTTCAAGCAACAGTTAACGTGATAATTTCAAGTTAGTGTTGAAATATATCTATATATATATATGATGAATAATTCAATCAGATTTGTTACAATAGAATGACATATTTTATATATAATAAATGGCGGAATTTCTAGACCCTTGAATGTAAGACTTTATATCCCACTATCATTCATGTGTAGCATTAATGTGTTTGTTCTGTATCATTACACTAATTATTGACTGATGGAAAAACATTATTTTATTTCATGTTTGTTCAGCGGTTCAAAGAAAAAGTTATCGATACACCGGCACCCAATACATATGTCCCGAGAAGTAGCGCGATTTCACAAAGGTGGTTAAGGCGTTTTCGGCCAAAACCGTTTGATGCAACAACTGAAAGGTTTAATAATAAAAGTGACACAAGACCAGGTGGGTATCAACATTCAGCAGGTGCCATAAAATTGATTGATTAAGTTGCTAGTATATTCTAATAGATTTCGTAAAAATATCACAAATCGGATAGCATTATTTGCATATAGTTACTTCCTAATAAGTCTTTTTAAGTCATAGATTTTTCACAGAAAACTTATCAAACCTCGTAGACCTTATGATTATTTAGTTATAGAAATGTTCACTAAGTTTTGTTTGTTGTTACTTAAAATTAAAATAAAACTCATTGTTTCGGTAACTTAGAAATTATCGAGAAGTGAAGTGAAAATTCGTGTTATTAGGTGAGATGTTTTTAGTTATTGGTTTTGCGTGTATTTTACCTACTAAAGTTTGGCTTATCATAAAACTCGATAAGTGTAGTACGTCGAGAGGTTCTTGATAATTTCTTTGTAGGAAACTCACCGCCGAAATATGAACCGGAATACTGATTAAAGATGCTTTTGTATGAAAGATAGAGCATACTGTACACGTTTATTGGTCATAACTAAGAAACTAATGATTTTAAATGTCATTGTGACATTTCAAAAGTTCCAAATACCTACACTTGGAATGATGAGGGCTAATTTTTTATCAATACTCAACAATATTACTCGTGTGTCTGCAGCTCGCGAAGTACTTTCAAGTACTTTTTCAGAGTAATGATGAAGACTTTGTGACTGAACTGCGTCAATGCCGTAAGATGGGCATAAAATGCTACATTTGGAACATTAGCAGAATACGTTAGCCAAAACTTATTGATTAATACACCGCAATAAAATTTCTTTCTTTCCAAATTTTTTTCATCTCTAGTATGTGCGAATTATTTTACACAGTATTATTCATCTGAGTTACTTTAGTTCTGGTCACATTCTCTGTCAAACCAGCAGGAAATGAAACTTAGATATATGTTTTAAAAATTTGTGACCAAGAATGAAAATTACTCACTTATTTTTTGGAGTTTTGTCTAAGTGTGCCATTTTTATCTTAAAGTGAGAATCCTACGAATGCTTACTTCTTTTAAGATTTCTAGGCTAACCTATCAAGCTCCTTGGATTTTGATATATGTTTATTACCTAGACTATAAGTACGCACATGCTGCATCAACAAAAGTAACTCCCACTAAAAACCTGCTTAACAGAGTTCAGCAACTTGTCTTAGATGTAAAGTAAGAAGAAAATGGATTCAATTTAGTAAATTCTACACTAATGTAGAACAATTACTCTAAAAGCTATGTCAAAAAGATACTTGAGGAAGGACGTAAAGAAAAACTGAAGGTTTAACTTGAAGAATAAATTGACACTATGACTACATAATACGGAATTTATGAAGTAATTTTTAACTACTCATAAGTAGCCAAATAATTAAAACCCTAAATATAAAGTTATGAGCTTTCATATTAAAATAATGAATAGCCTGAATTATCAAAATAAACGAGCAACTGTAGACCATTATTTCTATGTACAAAACAAGTGAATGGCTAGCTTCATAATTTATATTAATCGCCCTCATCTATTTCAACTATCTGGGGGATATTCATTGCATTTACAGTCATGGACACGTAACAATAGAACATCACTTTTAATGAATACTATTATAATTTCACCATATCCGATTGCATAATTTCAGTTCGTGTGCAACCAAGCCTACCATATTATAATGAATAGTGGTTTACACCGTATTACGTATATGTTCCGTTCTTATTAATACATATTTTATTCGTAATGCTTTCACCCATCCTGTGAAATCTAACGTTTCACATGAGAATTTAGTTCGTAAGTTTGGTTATGCCACAGTAGATTCTAAGTTTGAAGTTCTAAGTTCATCTACTACATAACAAACCACTCATATAATATTTGTTTGATGCGTAATTTCATGACTTTTAACCGAGGACTAATACATAACTATAAATGAAAGTAAACATCAAGAGTGATAACTAGGCTTTGAAAAGTCCTTGTCTTGAATGTGGGCTATGAAGTAAACACAGCTACAGTATATTCTTTATGGTTTGGTGACTGACAAGGAGAGCGTCAACGGTGCGGGATTGAGACGTTGCAAAGGGTGAAAAAATACTAAGGCATAAATTGCCAGAATATCAATTTCTCTAATAAAAACACTAATATCACAGTAATATTTATTTAACTCAACTGTGACAGTTTATTGTCTTTATCCAGCAGTAACATAATATTAAATGATAGTCATATGTCTCAGGGGTATGCACAATCTCGTCACACATAATTAAAAAAATCTTCCTATAAAGTGAATAATATTGGTAACCAACCGCCTGATTACTCAGTATTTGTCGCTTTTTATAACAGCTTAAATATTTTTTCACTCAAATGTACACTCAGTTGGTAATTTTCAAAAAAAATGTTTGTTATTTTATCATAGCTTTTAACGGATTCTGAAATATAGCAAAGTTATCTGTAGGATGCTCGAAGCAAAACCTCGTTATAACTAGTGTTTTAAATCAACAACGACATCCTTTAGTATACTAGAATTCTGTTACAACGCGTATACCAATGTGTATATAGTTTTTGATTATATGGAACTGATTAAAACTATATTTTTACTGCCTTTTGAGGGCATTTTTAATATATTTTATCTATCGTGATTAAAGGAAGTGAATCCTACTTCATGCAGTAAGAACACGTTGCATCATGCGATCAAACCAGCTGAAGTCGGTTTGGAATAATTAGGTTGTACTCTCCTCTGTTCAGAGGCGTGACAGCAGTAAAGTGTTTACTTCAGAAGACCAGCATAACAGCGATGCTGCTTTCCCACAAAGGAAGGCTGTGGTTAGATAAAGTTGACCCTAAAAGTGCACACCTCACCTTACTTCTCGGAATTCCGTCTCGGGCAGTAAGGCCCTAATAAGCTCGGAGTTACAATAAGATAAACCTCTCTCAAAAAGGCTGTGCGGTCACGCTCCCCCCTTCTCAGGTCTGTAAGACCAACCCGAACCCAATTCGCTTTTCAGGAACATCAAAAAGAACCCTTCCACAGTGTGGGCAAGTGGGAAGAGATAACTACCCTCATACCTCTAACAGCACACAAGATTACCGCCATTTTAATCAAACTTCTTCGTCTATTCCTAATATTTATCCTGTCCCTACCTTCAAGCCTAAATCCCTATCTTTAACTTCTTCCTGTGTCATCAGTGCCAGCAATTCTAACACAAGAAATAATGTCCCGAGTCTACTGAGACTACATTAGTGCATTCAATATACGAACCATGTGTCAAATTGAGCAACAAACCTACCTAGCTAAGACATTGGAATCCCGATCCCTTGATGTAGTTTGTGTCTCCGAAACACGCATACAGGATGCTAGCATGGTCATTCACTTGACCTCACTTAGTCAATATGAAGAACCTACGCGATACATTCTTCGTTAATCTGGCAACTCAACAGCAACTTCTCGTGGGCTAGCCGGTGTAGGTGTTGCATTAAGCATGAAGGCAGAACAAGCACCTCTTGAATGGATTCCTGTTGACAGTCACCCGTGTGTCGTTCGATTAAATGGTTCGGTAAGATCCCGGAAGGATAATTACACACGCCGTTGTCTTTCCGTTGTTTTGCCTACTCTCCAGCCCGGATGAAGTGAAAGATGAATTTTACAGAAAGCTTTTTTAAATTTTTATAAGGCCAAACACTAATGGCTGGTGATTTTAACGTCCAAATAGGTATCTTGAGTCATTCTGAAAGACATTTAGGTGGATGCTTCAGTGTTCCAGCTCAGAGAACAAACAATGGCGACCGTCTGCTTCAACTTTGCTCAGGCAATCGTTTGTTTCTAGCAAACACGAACTGTAAGCATAAGAAGCGACGTCGTCTAACATGGCGACCACCGGAACCTATCCAACGGTGGACTCAAATAGACCATATCGCTATCAGTCACCGTTAAAGGGCCGCTTGATAGGAGATTGCTGATCTATCTGGAGTACATATTTAGATTCTGATCCTGCTCTAGTACGAGTACGCATTTACTTGCGTCTTACTGGGCAAAGAAAAACCACTACAGGAAAACCCATTAGAATTCAGTTCAGCAAGGAAGCAACCAAAATTAAATTCCAGGAACAACTAAAGAATAGCTTAGGCAACAATAAGGATGCGACCCACCTAAATGCTACTTGGCAAGGTATTCAAGCAGCTGTGGCATCTGCAGCGACATCTATCGAGGACTTAAACCAACAGGTAAAGAAAAGTCAGTGAATCACTATGGCTCCTGTTGACTTGTTGGACTCCCAAAACTTATCCCGTCAGGCTCCGAACATAATTAGGAGCGGAGAATAATTAGATATAAACTGGCAAAAGTTTTTAAAGCGACCGTGAGCAGTGGTGAGTAACGAAAGCAAAGGAAATGAAAAAGGCAGTGGCGTTAAGTAACTCTAAACAACTAAATAGCAAGTTAATAAAAGAATCCGGAGGTTAAAAGTTAAGCGTTAGTGAGACAATCTCTGGAAGAAATGGAACACTAATAAGCTCTGTTTAAATGCTTGGGACGATGAGCTGAACACCTTGAGGAGCAGTTCTGTTGGCCTTCAGCTGCTCCAGAACTCCCCACTATTTTAAGACAGTTAGAATGGAAAGTCGACTTAGGTCCTCCGACTCTTGTCGAAGTAGAAAAAGCTATAGCTAATCTGAGGCGAGATAGATCAGTGGGCCCGGATGGCTCATCTGCAGAGTTATTTAAGGATGGTGGTCCCGCTCTGATATTGTGACTGAAGTTTGGGGAACTGACATAATTCTGTCTGACTTGTGTCGTTCGTTAATCGTCCCAGCATATAAGAAGGGACCAAAGTAGTCCTACGATAGACAGATAGTTACAACGTAGAACTTGGTACATGCGTACGTCAGTTCAAGTTGCCATGCCTCAATTAGCAGATAGAGATTAAATTGTCGAATCAAATCCCAGAGTAGGGGAGGTAGTAACAGAGTTAGTATTAATGGGAGGGAATAGAGACGAAAGACAACATTTTAGAAAATAAGATTCAGTAAAGAGAAAATTATGATAAGTTCAGAAACTTAGAATTTGGAGGAAGACATGGAGTGGATGCACCTGCGCCATTGCCAACGATTTTGAGCCATATCACACAAGGTCTCTAGCCATTTATTACGAGTGTCACGCGAACCCCAACCAGGTAATCTGCATCTATTAACATGGCTCAGCCCAATTGTCAATGACTTCATAAACTGGTGCCATGTTCTGGTTTGGCCGCCCCTAGCCTTCTTCCAGCCTACTCCTACACCAGACAGCATTGCTCGTCGAGGTAGGCGGTGGTCAGGCATACGTAACACATGTCCCAACCACCTTAGCTGATGGTGATTTACTACTTCATCAATAGACTTACCGTATCTACCTAGTACTCTATTCCTAACCCAGGTATTGCTTACTCGTTGGTCCCAGCAAACACGAGCAATGTTTCGAAGACATCAATGATCGGATACCAGGAGCCTACGAATATCCTCTATCCTTAATGGCCATGTTTCACATCCATAAAGTAAGACGGATCGAACTACTGCGCAGTAAACGCGTCCTTTGGTCAGTAGTCGAATGTCTCGCCTACGCCACAGATGACAAAAATTCCCAAAAGCTAATCGGGCCTTATGTATACGCGCAGAGACTTAAGCAGACACCAGACCGTCAGGACTGATGAGGCTGCCAAGATAAGTAAAGCGGTCAACACATTCAACTGCCTCACTCCCTATCACTAACTTCGGTGTCGAATCAAGCCAATCCTGAAGTAACATTTTGCATTTGGGTGGAGAGAATCGCATCACAAACATCCTTACATTCTTGTTTAAAGTAATCAAAAGATTCTGCATTTTATCAGCATCTTCGCCTAAGAGAACTATATCATCTGCATATTCTAAGTTACCAAGTTTATCTCCTGAAAGGAGGTCAATCCAGGAGGTCAGACGATGAAAATGTCAACTCTAAAAGTACGTCAATGATAAAATTAAATAAAAATGGGGAAAGCGGACAACCTTGACGAACACCACTTGTGGTAATCAGTTCTGATGACAATCCGCCATAAGCTTTGACCCAACATGTGGTGTTTGAGTAGAGAGCTTGTATAAGTTTAATGTAATTCTCTGGTACGTCTTTTAATGACAGACATTCCCACATAACCTTACGATCGATAGAGTCAAATGCCGCCTTAAGGTCAAGGAATACAAATATTGTTGGGCGTCTAAAAGTGTGTCTATGTTCCAGAACCTGCCGAAGTGTGAATATTTGGTCTATACAGCTACGTCCAGGTCTGAAACCACCTTGGTTCTCTCTAGTTTGCTCTTCACGAGCTTTAGTTAGGCGTCGAAGTATTATTGAAGCTAATATTTTGGACACTATATTCGTTAAGCTGATTCCACGGTAATTGTCACAGGAGGACTTCTGTCCTTTCTTATAGATTGGAACGATTAGTGTTTGAGACCAGTCAGATGAGATTACGCCCAATTCTCAGATTCTAGACAGGATCCCGGTTAATCTCGCTGCTAAAACTGGACCACCATCCTTAAATATCTCAGGGGTTAACCCATCGGGTCCTGTTGCTCTCCCTTGCTTTAGCTTCCCTACAGCCTTCTCAACCTCACTAAGACTTGGGGGACCAATATTAATTTGCCATTCAGATTGCTTGGGAACGGTGGGCATCTGGGATGACGCCGAGGGCCAATTGAACTGTTCCCTAAAGTGTTCTGCCCATCTGTCCAACCTTCTGGATTGACAGTGAATGATGGTCCCATCTTTTTCTGAGATAGTTTCACTTACAGTTAGATTTCCGATACCCGTTTCCTTGATAAGTCTGAACAGTTGCCTACTGTTACCTATTGCCACTGCCTTTTCTATCTCTTTAGCTTTCGCCACCCACCACTGCTCACGATCATTCCGTAAGCTTTTAACCAGTTTGTGTTTAAGTTGCTTTCGCTCTTCATCGTATTCAGAACAAGGTGGGATGTGTTGCCGAGCATCTATCAGTTCAGTAGACGCAGCTGAAATCTACTGAGTTTTCCTAACTTTTTGGTTTAGTTTACTAGTAGATATTACTGCTGTTTCGACAGCTTTTTGGATATCATTCCAAGCTGACTCGGGGTGGGTATCGTTTATACAGTTGACTAATTGGTTTTTAAGTTGTTCCTGAAATATATTCTTGACTTTTTCATCAATAAGTTGGACTCTTATGGGGATCTTTGCCGTGGGTCTTTTACGTCCAGTGAGACGCAGACTAATACGCGCTCGTATTAAGCCGTGGTCTGAGTCTAAACATTGTGCTCCAAAATGAGCGGCAGTCTTCTATCGCGCCTTTCCAACGGTGGCTGATAGCAATGTGGTCTATTTGAGTCCAACGTTGAGTTGACTGTGGGGGCCGCCATATCAACTTATGTCTTTCTTTATGTTTAAAGTTAGTGCTTGCGAGAAATAGACGATTATCTGAGCACAGTTGTAATAAACGGTCGCCATTATCTGTTCGTTGGGCCTCGACACCATAGGATCCACCTAGGTACCTTTCGGTTTCGTCTAACCTGCCTACTTGGGCATTAAAGTCACCAGCCATAATCACTACATCAGTACGCTTAGCTTTACGAAGGAGGTCTGAAAGCTTTCTGTAAAATTCATCTTTTACTTCATCAGAGCTGCAATCAGTGGGAGCGTATGCAGAGACAACAAAGAGGCAACGGCGTGTGTCCCTATCTTTCCGAGTTCTTACCGTCCCGTTTAGACGGATAGCGCATAAGCGACTGTCTATGGGAATCCAGTCAAGGAGAACCTGTTCAGCTTTTGAACTTAGTGCTAGACCTACACCAGCAAGGCCTCGAGTGGTAGCGGTGGGGTCTCCGGAAACACGAAAGGTGAACCGGACCGCCTCTTTATCTTCACAAGGTGAGGTCAAGTGAATGAGTGTACTTGGATCCTGTATACGCGTTTCGGAGACGCAGCAGACATCGATGGAACGAGAATCTAGGGTCATAGCTAGGGAGGCTTGTTGTCCTATTTGGCCTAAGGTTCGAACGTTAAAAGCTCCGATATGTAGTTTAGTGCGAGGTTTCAGGACACCAGGAATAATGTTTCGTGAACTCAAACCATTAGCATTAGAGGCGTGAGGTGATAAAGTTAGGCTAGACGGGTTAATCGTGGGAATAATGCAGTTATTGAGAGTTGAGGGTGGGATTTGAACTCGAGCGAAATGATCTCTTGTGCTGTTAAATGTATGAGGGCGGTTTGCACTTCCTGGCTGCCAACACCATCGAAGGACATTACTGTTTAAGGTACCTGAAAAGGAAACTGGATTAGTATTGGTCATAGTGACCTGAAAGCGCGATCGCAGAACCCAAGAGGCAACTGCTTGAGGCTGATCACGCACGACCTTGTTATGGGATGTTTTCGAAGTGTTAGCTCCGTTCTTTAAAAGGCCTTACTGCCGGAGACGGAAATCTGTGGAGTAAGGTGAGGTGTGGCATTTTTAGGGTCGACCTTTTCTAACCCCTTCCTTCCTTTGTGAGAAGGCAGCATCGCTGCAGATGCTGGTTATCCGAGGGAAACACCTTACTGCCGTCACACCCCACTGCAGCCAGCAGTACGACTTCGCCCTCAGACCTTAGGCTGCTGCCTTTAGTCTTATCGCTCTCCAACAGACCTTGGCATGGTAGGACCTAGATGAACAGGCGTTCCAGCCAATATAGCTCGGTTGGGTCATCACGATAGGCAAGCCCGACCACCACGTCAAGGTAGCAGCTACGGTCGGGAGTCCTGCGATAACCATAGAGGAATTAGTTTTACTAATATAGTGTCTAAAACACTAGCCTCTATAATTATCAGACGTTTAACTACAACTTGTGGTCTTCGAATTCGAGAAAATCGGGCTTGTTCCAGACTTGGTCGCATTTGTATTAATCAGATGTTCACCATTCGTCAGGTTCCAGAACATAAACACCTTTCGGCGCCCGACAATAGTGGTTTTTCTTAACTTGGAGGCGACATTTGACTCTGCAGACCGAGACGTTCTGTGGTGATGTGTTTCATTGAAAGGCTTACTCCAGAAATACATAGATCTTGTTAAGGCTCTTTATTCAAACACTATTAGTCGTGTCAGAGCATATGGCGAACTGTCATCTGAACTCGTAACCTCAAGTGGTGTCCGTCAAGGTTGCCCACTGTCTCCATTTTTGTTCAGTTTCATAGTCGATTTACAGTTGGAATTTGCACTCATCGTCTCACTTTTTAGGAATTGATCTCCTCCCGGGAGATCCACTTATTGACTTAGAATATGCTGACGATATAATCCTGTTTAGCGAAGACGCTGATAAGATGCTGAATTTTGTAACAGCAATAAGCACCTATGCAACCATGTTCGGAAAGCGTTTCTACCCCTGTAAATGCAAACTATTGATCCAGGATTGGTCTTCGTCAACACCTGAGCTCAAGATAGGGAGTGAAGTAGTTGAGTACGACAATCACTTCAATTATCTTGGAAGTGTGACCAGCCCTGATGGGTTGGTCTCTGACCGAATCTCAGTACGAATTCAAAAGCGCGCTTGGCTGTTGCCAACTTACGTCACCTATGACGTAGACGAGATATTCGTCTCTCGGTGAAGGAAAGAGTGTACTGCGCAACAGTTCGCTCTGTCTTACTATGTGGATGTGAGACGTGGCTATTAAGGGTAGACGATACTCGGAGGTTTCTGACTATCAATGTCTCCGAAACATCACTCGCGTTAGCTGGGATCACCGAGTAAGTAATAACGAGGTCAGACGACAGGTGTTAGGCAAAGGTGGTAAATCAGTTGGCGAGGTTGTGGATCCTCATCGACTGAGGTGGTTGGGACGTGTGTTGCGTATGCCCAATCACCGTCTGCTTCGACGCGCGATGTTGGCTGATATAGGATCAGGATGGGAGAGAGTTAGAGGTGGCCAAACGAAAACATGGCATCAGTCCATAAAGTCACTGACTGCCGGTTTGAATCGCGTCGGGAGCTGCAGACTACGTGGATGGGGTCTTCGCAAATACCGTGACCAATGGTTAGAAACCTTGTGTGACATAGCTCAGAATCAGTCACAGTTACGCAGATGTATTCACTCATTGTCCTCCCTTAAATCGTGAGCTTAAAATTATATCATAACTTTCTTTCTAAGCTCCATTTCCTTTCTCCCTTAATCACATTCTATATGTTCACTTTTCTTTGTTTTATTATTATTATCATTGAAGTAACTTCTACTTCTACTATGTGATGCTAATCTTGCTGTGCTTCAGAGGTACGGCAACTTGGACCGATGCATACCTAAGCCAGCTTCTATGTTGATCTTACATATATACATTCACGTTGGTTTGTGAAACATTAACTGTGAAGTACGTCTTACTTTCCATGGTAAACAGCGTGGCTTCGTTACTGTGTACGACGAAATTCGAGAATCTTCGTAACTATTTGATCTAGTGCAATTTAAAATAACATAGAGAGGGGAAGTAGTGAAAGAACTAAAGAGCCCTATTGGATCAATGAGATAAAAGTATTAGGACATATAAATATATCGTAGTTTGAAACTATTTTGAACACTGAAGACAATACATTTCATTATTGATTACTAGGGGACAGACAATATGTAACATCTTTATTATCAGATGTAATTAGTTCTTTGAAACTTTTTCATAATAATCAAAACATTTTAAACGAATCCTATTATAATTAAAACAAAATAAATAGATAACTTTTAGTCCAGCCAAGAACTGTGTCACATATTACAAGGAGAATAATTTAGGCACTTGAGAAAGCAACAGCTAAATTATACATACAGACTAGAGTTCAGGCATTCTACAACACTACAAAACCAACTGTGGACACGAAATTTTTATTACGTAGTTTAGTTACTAAAAAGACATCAAATATGTCAAACGCAAATATTAAAAAGCTAAAGAAAATGATCTTTTAATGTATGGGTCTTGTAACTCTGAGCATTGAATGTATTTAAATAATCAGGTTCATTTACGTTCTGTCCGGTAAATAAAAAGATGGTGAATGAGATAAAATTCCAATAGCAGTACTAAAGTTTATTCTCAAAAAGTTTGGATCAATTTGATGCTTATACTTAACACCGGCATGTTTTGAAGCAATCTCCAGTTAAACTAAAAATCTCTTGAAAATTTTCTTGTGATTTAAATAAGCGTTTATCATGAAAATCATAAGAGACTAATCATATATGGTTATTGAAACAATGGTGAATTATGTACTAGATAACCATCAACGATCGATTGTACTTCATAATTTTTGAATAACTTCCAAGGTACAGTGGCTTAATAAATTTATGGTTTTTGTAATAAATGATAGATTTCTTAGATGCAACTACATCAACATACTACTATTTAATCTATCTTGATTTGATTTGTTTCACTAAACGTCGACATTATCTTATTAAATTATAACTTTCTGAGACAATTGAATTAAATGAACTAATTGTTCTTATCCGATAATTAGTTTGTTAATGTTGAACTGCTTAAAAGAGGGGAAATGTATGCTTGTTACTTAGTTCTACGTATTTCATGGAAATTAACCGTTTTATTTAATTCAGTATTCTTGAAATATTATACTTGTAACACCATTTCTTTCAATATCTGCGGGTTTTTCGATAAATTTTTACACTTGCTTTCCTTGCTAAACTTGAAGCGACAAAGACTAAACGCTTCAACAGTATAGCACCAATTCATTTTTATTTCATTTGGTTTACTTCAACTACTTACAGCCTGTAATATTTTAAAATGAAATCATAAAATAGAAATTTAGCAAACTTATGAAGTGTTGTTTTAAAGTAAATGGGTGTGCAGCATCATCATGGTAGAGGAGAATTCAGTGAAGTCAACAGAACTGAATAGTGACAATTACATTTAAATATAATTAGTATGAAAAATGTTAGAGTAATAGGAAAAAGTGCAAAAATGTGCAGTTACGGATCTTAGATGATTGCATAATAGAAGGCTGAATACAAGTCGGTGGTGAGTTGTGATCAACCATTTCCCAAAATGAGATTGCGAAATTGAAATAATCAACAAATAACTAAATTCGACTCTTATAATCTCCTGAACCCATAGTAGTCAGGCTCTTAAAATTTTATCATTGTATTAAAAATGATCAATGGTTAATTTCGCTTCACCATGGTAACATTAGTTTCATTTTATTAGATTATTTAATTTTTCAACCGTTTCACTCAATTCAATTACGTCATCCTTAAATTCCATCACTCTCTTTGTTTCACTTTTGAAAATGATGCAGAATGCAATCATTACACTCTATCTTTTTAATTTTATTGCAAGAAGTCACAAGTTATTGTTCCGAAAACTATTTTATTTGCTTGAAGCTGATAATTAGCCACTCAGCGTTGTGACCATTTACTTTTAGGAATTACTGAAATAAACTCTACATCTTCGTTGTTGAAGGCACTGGGTTCAAAACTTTATAATTGTGGGTCGGACAAAATCAATAAACATCAAATAAGTGGTTAAGTAGCTTGCATGTAAACACAAATTATTAGAAGTAGCTTTCATCTGTATCTTGTTCCGTGGTTAGCTGTATCAAGGAAATATTTTATTCCTGGGAGTTGCATTTAAGATATATAATCCAGTTTTACTATTCGTGAAAACTGAATACTAATCCTATATTATGTTACTACAAAGAGATGAGATATGCATGACTCATATACAGCGTCAATATTTCTCTTAGCTGTAGTCGCGTATTCATTGACTGCATTAAGTCTGACAAGAATGCATCACGCTTGATAAAGCAATAATACACTGTAGATATTGTTTAAATTATGCTATCATATATAAATAATCATTATCTTCTTCTAATGGAAATTATGTCTGGTTAGTAGTATGAAAAAGTGTTTCGTTAAAGATACTTAAGAATAAATAAGCAGTTGCTCATGATCAGTTACAAACCTACGGACATGAATTACAATAAGGGGACTGAGTACGCGTAGAATGGTGAGTATCGTAGTTACTCTTATGTTTTCTGGTAAATATTCATAATTTATTACGACTTATGAAAAGTTGTATTCTAGTTTGACTTACAACTAGTGTTCTAATTATAACAGACTACCTAAAAATAATGTGCTTTCATTTATTATGGCCTAATAACACTGGTCTTAGATAAAACACACTTTTCTCAAATATTTTTCATTGTCAAAAATGAAATAAATTAATATGAAATCCCATTAGTTTATATATTCATTAATTTTAGATATTCAGTTTAGAAAATAGTGCATCTAAGTGCGAGGTGTTTATTCCTGTCAAATACGTATCACACGACTACTGAGGGACGGTAACGACCATTTTGGAAACAACTTTTCCATAACAATATTTAAGCATAAATAAATATGGAGTATGGCGTACTTTTGGATAGTCTAGTATATCATATTTATTCCTTAAAATAATATTTATACAAACTACAACTACGTCTGTTTCAGTTTCATTTAGGAACTTTGTTGGCAAGGATGACTAATTGAGGTTTACCTAGATTTCCGAAGTTTGAATAAAGTCGAATAAATTTTCCCTAGTTCACAAAGTTATTTACAGTGTATTGTCTTCCATTCTTTGCGAATATAAAATAGAAATAAGCGAGGTCGTATAAACATATATGTAGGTCTGCTCTACATTCTTCATCGGTAACACTAGGCTGTGGAGCCGAGCTTTTCATAGAAAGTATACACTCGGAAAAAAAATAAATATATCTTTTTTGAAAAAGCAATATAAATTATAAACCATTGACTTGAATTAACAATATCAAGCTTCCGAATCTTTATGTCTAGCTTATATTTCGGCATGCTTTGTGTTTATGTGCATAGCATTCAGTCATCCACTTTACCACTTAGTTATATCTGTTGTAAGAACTTACTATTTAGGCAATTTTAATTCCACCTACCTGATATGGTTATAAACAGATTCAAGTAAATGTACTGTTCAGATGAATATATGAGTCATCTATCACTTTGAATATATTAACTAAGTGATTAATTGAAAAGTTCAATTTCACTATCATGAGCTTATGAGGTATATCTACTGATGTCTTACTTCGATGTTAAAGGTTTTTCCTGAAGTTTTTTTAGAGAGTATTCTCTTCCTTTCTCTAATCGAGATGTCAACGATTTTATCTTGATTAAATCTATAACCATTAAAATGAAGGTGACTTTATCATGTTGATACTTTCCTCTAGATGTGTTAGTAAAGAAATAGTAGAATGTTCTGTACAGAAACTCTCAATTTAAGTGGTACATATAGGATAAAAGTTTTACGATACTGAAAGAAGTGCCCGTAATTTTGATGGTAGAGGACGTAGGAACTGACTGTTTATTTGATCATTATGGCGATCGCTGTATAATTGTCGTAATAAGTAATACTAGATATTTCATTGAGATCTTGTTAGCTGGAACAAAATTTGGCAAAAATCTTTGGTATTTTTTTTATCTAGTTTGCTAAATGATTTGTGAAATCTAACTCAACTAGTAAATTATGTCTTATAGGAAACTGCTAATGTATAGGCTTTTATGAAGTCACTTTGCTTTTTTTTTTAATAAGTGGGATCATCTGATATAGGTGTGTAAATGACTAGAACTCGGAAGGAATACTATATGAAGTCACTGTCAATGAAATGTCTCTAAATGTATAAAACCATTATATTTTAAAGAAAACAAAAAAGATACAAGTGAACGCTGATGTTGCAATCAAGAATGCTTCACAATTTCATATATCAGTCTGTAAAAAGTATTTATTCCGTGCTCCAATAGCCCTATAGAAACCAATAAAATCAGATATCTGTAAATGTTTGATTTTTTAATCTACACTTTGTTTAATTGAATAATAATTTTAAAAAGCTTTTAACTCTTTGTATTAGTGATAGATATTGTTAAATAAATTTCGAATTATGACTTTTTTTACTAAAAAGAAAATGCTGGAAGTATGTATGACATCATATAAACTAAATCCTTAAAAGTGGCTTTGTGTCCTAAAGTGCACTCAGTTTCGTTCAACACTTTTATCCAAAGTTTTTACCTAGATAGTACATTGGCTATTTTGATAAGATGCGGTCTGTGTTTATTTATTCGTCTTTAGTGGACTGTAGATTTAGGTTTTATATCTGGTAAGTTCAGATCGTTTTAAGTTAGTTTATTGTTTTCCGTTAGTGTGCATACGGGATTTACTTTACGAATATCCTCTATTTCTTCACAGTAGTATTGACTCCATAAACAATTTATATTTGGTTTCCTTGAACTTCTTGAGTAAGTATCTTTAAACAAATATACATAAGTAAAATGAATAAATGCAATTTAAGTTGGTGTTATCATATGTTTTGTTTACACATTCATGAGGTTAATAAGTCCAGTTTTTAATTGAACTAAGAACTTCAACTGGATTGAAGTTTGTTTATTGGATGACAGCTGACATCATAAGTAAGTGTTCAAATGGTAGCTGACTTCGAAACATTTAAAAGAAATCAGATCAAAACTAGTTGTTTTATTTAACTCGATGTTTGTGTAGGTAAAATATAAAAGAATTTATTGTTACATCTGATTAAACGTTGGTCATCACCGATAATATAGTTTTTGTCATTATACTGGCATTTTACTAATTTACAAGAAAATTAGGACAAAATTAAAAAAAATAACTGTTTGTTGGTTAGTTAGTAAGATGAATTCCGTTTTCTTGATCAACTCGTGTGTGTACAAATTAATCCTACAAAATTTCAGAAAGTAAATTTTCCATAATCATAGAAATGAATGTCCAGACTATGAGTAGTTTATTACAAAATATAATTAATTCAAAAAACTGCAATAATATAAAATTAATAGAAACAGCTGGAATAAATGACTCATTCAAATTTTGAATAATAGAAACTACAGCCCCAATGCTACTATCCTAACAAATGAACAGTCATTAGACTATTATCATTAATCGGCACAATTTAATAAATCATGACCTTTATGATGACTGTTGACAATAAGTAGAAATGCAACTCTTTATCACTTATTCTTCTCATGTAATTTAATACTTATAAGTGCACAACAAGTATATACATGTCTGCAACTTCAATATATCAGATTAACATCGTTGCGTATGCTTATATCGGTAACCACAACTGACATCAAGTAATCTTTTTAAATTTGTAACAGCCTGTCATTTCTTCCTTAACTAGTTTAAATGAACAGAGAAGTATTCGGTAACTACTGTTTCTTGTTATTAAAAAATTGTGGGACTAAAAGAAAAGAATGGAAAAGTATGAAGTCTTTTTTAAAACAACATGAACTTGATGTCTATTTAAGTAATGATTTATACTCATTATGTATTTCAGGCTGATGATGAAACATTCCAGTTTTAAGTATCTAGTTTAGTGTACCTTATAGGAAATACAGTTTTGTGTGTATGTCATGTAGTGGCGCCATAACAAGGGTTTGAAAATTTTTAAAGGTTAACTTCATATGTAATATGCTAAATGCGACTGAATGGCGCCATTCCACATGTCAACGACACGCTATACTTCCTGCTATGCATTTAAACATATAGGGTCACATTTTCAGTTAGTTAGAAATAGGGTGTAGGGGATACTTCATTTTAGCTTTATGGTATTATAGCTTATTATAGGTATGATTATCATGATTATCACAATTGTATTTTTATGGTGTTTTGCAAAGTTTAACTTATACAACTTTCACTGTTCTCCATCAGTACCAACCCCCTACCCAAAGTCTCAAACACAGTGATGATCTGAGAATTAACTTAGTTTAGAAAAAAACAAAATGCTGTTATTAGCAAAGATTCTGGTCAGCTGTCATATTACTCCACGACTGTCCTAAAATTTGAAGGTGATTAGCAGGCGCGTATAGCAACAATTGTCACAAAATAGCTGGTAAACTATTATAAATCGAGGAGAATGTCGTTTTTATATTTTGTTTTTAGGAAAAGTAGACTGGTTTAAGAAGTTAGTTACCTTAATTAAATTTAAATTATTGGGTTCAATAACAATGATGAAAAGAAACTTTTTTCTTAACAGTAATTTAAAAAAATTAATTATGAATACCAGTTAACAACCGAAAGCAATGCTTCAACCTATAAGGGAAGTGTCGAGGCTAAACGACGTAGAAGCTAGCAAAAACTGTTTATTGGTACAAATTTTTAAATGTTGCGAGAGTAAGAAAAATTAGTCTTAACACGAATTGGTAGATATCAACGTAGACTGGAAGAAAATAAGTGGAATGTTAGAAACAATTTGGGTAAGTAAACATCTAAAATCACGACAAAGATAAACATTTGGAACGTTTACACTCATTTAGTCAAAAGAAATTAACCACCTATCCCCATTTTATTATGGACTCTGTTTAGGATTACTTTTTCTCTTGTACTCAGAAAACGAATAATCGGCGGCTATGTAAAACGATGACTTATTTCGACCTGACGAGACATATTTAGTAATGATCCTACAATAAAAAATGACAAACTTCAAAGTTTAAATAATGTCTCGAATCTTAGAAAGAATCACTAGAAACCGAGAGCACAAAATGAGATTTCTCTTCATTTTGTCTCAGCTAACTTACGGAATGTCTACAAGGAAATTTATTTGAATCACGAAACTGAATATCACTATACATCATTATTAACTATAAATATTTTTATTACATTCATGTAAACAAAGCACTTAATTATCAACAAAATTTTAGCATATCAGCTTTATCTGAGGGAATTAAACAAAAGGGTTGATGCTATTTTGCAGAAAAAACATTAAATTCACATCTATTTGGAACAAATTATGTAGACTTCTTCCTTGTTTTACAAGTCGTTTTTAGGAGATATTGATACTCTCAGCAGTAATTCACTTTTTTTCTGCGTATTGTGATACATGTATAATGAGAATTCAGATTTTTGAGCGGCGTTTCGTGGACATTTTTTTAAATCGTTGAATCACTGATTAGTTTTTGTAGATGGGAAATTAACTGAGAAAGCAAAACACCTGTTCAGAGACGTTTAACCCTGATATTTTCGGTTTTATTTTAAGTGTCTGCTTATGCAATTTATTCTCCCCTATAAGAGTGCACTCGCAGCTATAAATGAACTTATAAGAAATAATGTTTGTATTAAGTTTCTTTTCACCATATTTTACCCAGGTAAATAAAGGCATTCATATAATTAAGTATTCAAATCCAAAAATGTATTAACTAGCCGTTTACATGGGAGCTGTTTTTTTCAAAATTATCCGTAGGCTCAGTTTATTATTAATAGCTCATTTTATTCATATTTTGGTTGACTAAACAAACTGTAATAGCATTTTATTAGGAAGGGTTGATAAGATCAGCGGCAAAAATCTGTCAAGAGTGTGTCGTGTTCCTCATTCCGGTTCAAGTAGAAAAATTAAACACTAGATATAGGTGTAAGAAATATGAAATGTATATTACGGCAACAAACGACTTGTCGACAAAGATAATTAACCAACACTTAGAAAAGTAGCATAACATAGAATACATTTTTGCAAATTAAATAGAACGTTTATTAAAGGCACTTTAGTAATACAGTACACAATAATTTTACTGAAATTTTATTTCGTCAGAAAGCTGTTAGTTTTAACAAAATTATTAACTCAACAAGTTATCTGGAAAGTACATTTGTGTTAGGATTTAGCTGTTTTACATTTTGATAAGATTATTTACTCTCTTGCACTATGTTACACAAATACTTTGTAAATAGACGACTATGTAATGGAAAAGTTACCTAGTGTGTATTGCAATAAGCAGATAGCACATATGCTACCAAACATATAGTCTTTGGCAATGTTTTTTCTTTTGTCCGAAATCTGCGCTGCTTATCTAAGTAAACCTCATTTTCTGAAAATGACTGATCATCATAAAGTGACATATTTGTTCAGTAATTCATCAGCTTAATATTGCTTTCAAATTCATCAGGACATTATAAAAATAGGTTTACTTTAGCAGAACAATACCAAAGTAAAACATTAATGTCACAATATGAAAATCATATTAATAAAAATCTGATTTGCATTTAAGTGCATGCGATGGAGCTTTTATTTCTTAGCACAGTGAATTACTCAAAATGTGTTTTTTGTACAACTTGAAGGTGTTTATTTTCTAACAAGTTAATTAGTTCTTGTCTACTTTAATTGAGGTGGCAGTATTATTTACGATTACTTTTTGAAAGACATAGTGTTCAGAGAAGAAAATTAACTAAAGCTGTTAAATCATCAATCAATCAATCAATGCCCGTTACTTCAAGTGGAGCATAGACCGCCCACCAGCATTCTCCAGCCAACTCTGTCCTGGGCTTTCCGTTCCAGCTCTTCCCAAGTGCTGTTCATTCTCTTCATGTCTGTTTCCAATTCCCGACGGAATGTGTTCTTGGGTCTTCCTCTGTTTCTGTGGCCTTTAGGATTCCAAGTCAGTGCTTGTCTTGTGACACAGTTTGATGGTTTCCTCAGTGTGTGTCCAATCCATCTCCAGCGTCTTTTCCTAATTTCTTCCTCAACTGGAAGTTGATTAGTTCTCTGCCACAATAGGTTGTTGTTGATGGTATCTGGCCAACAGATCCGAAGAATCCTACGCAGACAGTTGTTTATAAATACTTGTATCTTCTGTAGGATACTTTTCGTAGTTCTCCAAGTTTCAGCTCCATACAACAGGACTGTCTTCACATTTGTGTTGAAAATTTTGACTTTTATATTGACTGACAGTTGGTTTGAGTTCCAGATGTTTTTCAGTTGTAGAAATGCTGCCCTTGCCTTACCAATCCGCGCCTTCACATCCGAATCAGACCCTCCTTGTTTGTCGATTATGCTGCCCAAATATGTAAAGGTTTCAACGTCTTCCAGAATTTCTCCGTCAAGTGTAATTGGGTTAGTGTTTGCTGTTTTGTATCGGAGGATCTTGCTTTTCCCTTTGTGTATGTTGAGGCCTACTGCTGCTGAGGCTGCTGCTATATTGTTGGTCTTCTTCTGCACTTGATGATTTGTGTGAGAAAGAAGAGCTAGGTCATCTGCAAAGTCCAAGTCATCTAGTTTCGTCGATGTTGTCCATTGTATTCCGAGAGTGCCTTCAGATGTTGCAGTCTTCATGATCCAGTCGATGACCAGTAGGAAGAGGAAGGGCGAGAGTGAGCAGCCTTGTCTGACACCGGTCTTCACTTCGAATGAATCTGTGAGCTGACCTCCATGCATGATTTTACAATGTAGTCCGTCGTAAGAATTTTGTATGATGTTGACTATCTTTTCGGGTACGCCGTAATGTCGTAGAAGGCTCCATAATATTCTCCTATCCACGCTGTCGAATGCTTTTTCATAGTCGATGAAGTTGATGTAAAGTGGTGAATTCCATTCAATTGATTGTTCAACAATGAACCGTAGAGTAGCGATTTGATCGGTACATGATCGATCTTTACGGAATCCGGCCTGTTGATCTCGGAGTTGGGCGTCGACTGGGTCCTTTAATCTGTTCAATAACACTCTGTCGAAGACCTTTCCTGGTACTGAGAGTAGGGTAATGCCTCTGTAGTTCTCACAATTGCTGAGATCGCCTTTCTTTGGTATCTTGATGAGGTACCCTTCTTTCCAGTTTGCTGGAACTTGTTCATCCTCCCAAATCTTCCTGAATAGAATGTGGAGTATCTTTGAAGTTGTTTCTATATCTGTCTTCAGTGCCTCCGCTGGTATGTTGTCTGGTCCTGCTGACTTGCTACTCTTTATCTGTCTGATGGCCATTTTGATTTCTTCGACTGTTGGTGGGTCTGTGCTTATAGGGAGATCCGTGGCTGCTGCTTCGATGACTGGTGGGTTCAGTGGGGCTGGTCTATTCAAAAGTTCTTGGAAGTGCTCTACCCACCTGTTCCGTTGTTCATGCACTTCAGTGATTGGTTTGCCAGACTTGTTCTTGATTGGTCGTTCTGGCTTGTTGAATTTCCCAGCTAACTTCTTCGTTGCATCGTATAAGAGCCTCATATTTCCTTCTCTTGCAGGTTTTTCCTCTGTCATTGCTAGGTCCTCAACAAATTTTCGTTTATCCAACCTGATGCTCCTCTTCACTTGCTTGTTGACTTCGGTGTATTCGGCCTGTGCCTTGGCTTTCTCTGCTCTTGTCCGACTGTTATTGATCGCTGTCTTTCTGTTCCTCCTTTCTTGGATCTTGTCCTGAGTACCAACATAAATCCACTCTTTTTGGTGTTGTTTCTTGAGACCC
The DNA here is from genome assembly GCA_034768735.1 of Schistosoma mekongi. NCBI lineage: Eukaryota > Metazoa > Platyhelminthes > Trematoda > Strigeidida > Schistosomatidae > Schistosoma > Schistosoma mekongi. The sequence continues at coordinate 43,073,958 of CM068305.1, read as the reverse complement.
AAAACCTCCTGACATGTTGAAATTATTGTTTCCTTAATCTCTTTCCAGTTGTCTTCCATATTAGTTCCACCTTTTTCTAGTAGATCATGAAATGTCTGGAACTTGTTGCTGAGAATTAATTTGAATTCGTTGCGTTTGTTAGTATCCCGGAGAAGGGCTGTATTAAACTTGTAATACTGCTGCTCCAGTTGTCCAGTACTTACTCAGCTTCAGTTTCATTTTAGTTACCACCAAATGGTGATCTGAAGCTATGTCGGCTCCTCTCCTTGCTCTTACGTCTTCCATGGTTCTTCTAAACTTCTTATTGATGCAGATGTGGTCGATTTGGTTCTCCGTAATGTGGTCCGGTGAAACCCATGTAGTTTTGTGTATACGTTTGTGGGAGAAAATGGTGCCACCTATAATCATTTTGTTGAAGGCACATAAGTTCACAAACCTCTCACCGTTATCATTCCTTTCTCGCAGTCCATGTTGTCCCATGATGTCTTCATACCCGGTGTTATCCACTCCGACCTTGGCGTTGAAGTCGCCCATCAGAATGGTCATGTCCTTGGCTGAACATTTCTCGATGATTGACTGCAGCCTCGCATAGAACTGGTCTTTGTCGTCTTCGTGGCTGTCATTGGTGGGTGCGTAGCACTGGATGACATTCATTGTAATCTCTTCCTTCTTCGTCTTGAAGGATGCTGTGATGATCCTAGGTCCATGAGGTTCCCATCTTATAATAGACTTCCATGCATCTTGGGATAACACCAATGCTACTCCTTGTGTGTGGGGGGCGTTTTCTTCTTCGTGGCCGGAGTATAAAAGCACATTTCCCGAGGATAACCGTTGCTGTCCAGCTTGCACCCAATGCGTTTCGCTTATTCCAAGTATCTTCAGGTTGCATCTTTTCATTTCTTCAGCTATTTGCATGGTCCTCCCTGTTTCCCACAGCGTGCGGACATTCCACGTACCTATATTAATTGTTGCTCTGGTTGTCAGAAGAGACATCGGCCTCGTGGCTTCCGAAGAAACTCGGCTTTCACCATGAGGCGTCATAACATACCTTCCAACTCCCGGGGCAGAGTAAAAATGGTTATAAAGGTTTTTACTGGTTAGCGTTTTTTTAGCACGTTTGCTGTTTTACGGGATGGGGTTGCTAGCCCCATGCCCAACCCTCCTCCTTTATCCGGGCTTGGGACCGGCAGCACCCCTAGGGGCTACAGGGTGTTCTAATTCTTTTTGTATACTGATTGTCGCAGAGAGCCAAATGATATTTTCTATAGAATATCTAAAATGTGGAATTCACTGTTTAGTTACGATTCTAGGATGAAAGTATTTTATGGGTGAAAACTGTCGAACTTATTCAAGGTTCACTTAAGTCATCATTTTCATCGCAGATGATGGTGTCGTCTAAATATCTCCCGTATAGATAGAAAATCCCATTTATTCATCTAAATATAGTGTTTTCCAGATTAGCCAAGATGCAGTAGGTTCAGAGATGATCTAAAGGTGACCTCGCCGTCATACCGTCGGTTCATCTACATAATTCATCATTAGATCGATGAAGCAATTATTTTAGATGGTATCTTGAAATGCCCAGATCAAGGTTATTATTCTCAATATAATCACATAGAATGCAATTAGTTTGTGATAGGAACATTTGTAAAAAGTGAAGTGACAAGTAATGATATCATTCTTTTTCTCGTTACAATAATGTCACGTATAGTATCAGCGAAACCAAACGAATCAGCAGTAGAGTATTGGTTGAGGATATTTTTGACTGGCTGCATGATACCCACCAACCATTTTGCAATATGATGAAAATGTGAATTGTTCATGTCTAATTTAGGTCGTATGATTATTGTGCACTTTAGGGAAACCATGTAATCTTGAGACGACGGTTCCAAGTGGTCTAAGCCTTTCGGAGCGATCACAACTGATCACTAATTCATCTTTTTTAGAATGCCTTCTAGACTGTTCAGTTTGTTCAGTCGTTTCTCTTTAAGCACTGTCTTGAGAAAACTTTGCTGAATAATGGAAATTCACATACTAGGACTAAAAAGCAGTCTAGTACCCTACTCCCCATATTTTCAATAGTATCCTAAATGAAGTGAGTCTGCGACAAACACCATTCACACACAGTATGTGTTTAGTTTACAAATAAATCAAAATTTTCCAAACAAAAATGATAACGTGATTTCCCTTCACAGAATTCCATATTTATCCGTTTAAAAGGCCAAACATACGTGTTTTCTGATTACAATACTCAGCACACTAATCAATTATGATCAAATTTGATTCATTTTTGTATGCTTGTTGAAGAATAGAATTTAGTGCTAAAAAAGGGCCATAATTCTTTCGCTGCTATTCTTTGTTATGTTTCCAATATTTAGCTCCAAATAGTTATAATATTGATGATGGCATAACACATCATTTAATTGTTCCACGGCTCGATAAGTGTGTGGGATTTGGATCAACAGCTAAACGTTTGAATGATAAATTATTATTCAGTAAGACATCTAGTGGTGGACAAGATGGGATTCCTGGCCCTGGACAGTACGACCCACAAAAGTACGATGAGAAAAATGCTTCCAAAGCCATTGGTATTCCAAAGGCAAAAAGGGAAATTTCAATGCCTATATCGGTAGGAAAGACCATAAATACTATATTCCTAATTAGTTTAACTTAAACGCTTAAAAATTTGTTTTTAGTACGTATTATAATGAAGTTATTTGATAGTTTCGTTAGTGTTTCTCCATTTTTGATGATGGCATTTTTTTTAGAAAAAGGTAATGAAGCAATTAAGCTCGTTATTTAATATCAGCAACTACTAGTTCAGTCTTTATAAAACACATGAAGGTTACACAATCCATATTTTATTTTAAATTGTAGTTGTAATAGAGGGAAGCGTCATAGCTTTTACCAAACATGTCATAATTTTAAACCAGTTACTAATCACAAAATAGTATCACTTCTGGACTGAACAGTATTATGATTCATTATGCAAGTATAATTTACTCAAACAATATATCACCTCTTATCAAAGTTTCCAAAATAAGTAAACTAACTTTGATTGCAAGATAACTACTAAGTATATATTTCCACATCCATTTTAGGTAAACACATCGACCTTGTGTAGTTTACGCAAAGAAGTATTTGTATTCTAGTATATATTGATGTGACTACTCTTTGGTTGCCATTTCAGTTTTTGAATTATCCCAATGGGAATTATTACAAAAGTAGTAATTCTGTTTGAAGAATAACCAATATTCATAACTGTTTTATTTTTTATGCATTAAGAATTTAATTGTTTCAGTAGGATTTTAAAATGTTAACCATTAGTTCGAGTAACTTCTTAGCAATACTGTTTGTTGTTGTGGTTTCTGTTTTGTAACTTTAAGTCAGTGCCTCCGCCTGGAACATATGATTTTGGAAAATCTTTCGATGTAACACAATGCAAACGTACACCGGCAATACCTTATACCGTAGAAGGTAGGGAAAGAAGAAATTGCTTCTCAAACACTGCGGAAAGATTCGGGAAAAATTCTGCACTGGGCCCAAAAGACCCTGATATGCCAGGTAGGAAACATATTTTGAAACTCGTTTAAAACGAATATTAAGTGTAGAGTATAATATAGTATAGTTTATACAGTGTTCTCCTTAAACGGAAAAGTACGTAATTCGTGGTGCTTATGAAAGCTACGGAAATATTGTTGGTGTGTTTCCAGATTGTATTTTTTAGTATTAAAATATTTGGTGACCATTAGTGATTTAATAAAACTAATCTACTAATACATGGTTTTTTATTAGCACTGTATTATTGAAGTATAACCCAAGATTCATGTACAGAAGAAACTCAAACAACTTGATTACCAACACAGTTTTAAAATTGCACCATTTGCACTAGACCTTTTAATTTCTCCTTACGCGGAAAGATCCTATAATAGTATTCAAAACTAAAAAATCTATTCAAAATAGTGTAATCATGATTTAGTTACAGTGGAATATATTAAAAGTATTTCACGTAAATTTTAATGTGTCTAGGTAATAAAGTAATAATGTTAAATTAAGATGATTTCAAATAATTGTACTCAATTTTTCATATGTATGTAACTTGAAATATATATAAATTGTCTATGAAATAAGTATGACAATCAAAATAAAGTTCCGAGATAATTGCCGCTAGAATAGTGAGTTATATCTAGTAAATAAGATGAGCTATTAACCGAATCATACGTGAGTTTCCAAGTTTGAAGCTAATTATTGAGTTTTACCAAAATTCTGTATTAAGGAAATAATATTTTAAGGGAGTCGAAATACAAATTAACTCGATTAATTTCATAATAGGTCACCTCAAAGAATTGCTACAGTGTTTGAACTAATTCTTTTTATAACGTTTTTGACAACCGTTAACATGAAATCTACATAATGTTCCTTCACTACTACCAGGTCCAGCAGAATATTTCTTACCGGAAAGTAAACCCCAAAGAGGGAAGTTCGTTTGTCAGTCGGAGCGATTTAAAGAAATAGAGAAAGAACAAACGCCTGGTCCAGCAGATTACGAAGTAATGTTTATACTAATAAACATCAATTTCTCAACTGATTTAATTAAGTTTTTATATTTGGAAGGGTAGCAGCGGTTAAATCAATGTCTTTTATTAGGCGAAAATGAAATAAATTATTAAAATACTCCGTTCATTTCTGCATATATTTCTTTTTCCTAATTATTCTGAAGAAAATTTTTTCCAAGTTTTAACAAACACCATTTTGACGGGTGATCTTCATATAGGTGAAAGAAACCAAGTGACGGACAAACTTTACATTCAAAGGTATTAAAATATCATTTTATAAACAATTACAATAGTTGACTATCAATTTAGAATTTATTTCAAAAACTTCCGTTTCGATGAGTAAACTTTCTTTGCATTGTAACCAGTATACGTAATATCATCCAACCGAAAAGTGATTATGTGTTCATTAGTAGTCAACCGCGTAACGCTCTCCTAAAGTTTTAGTGAGAAGCTATGTCTATTGAAATTCAACCAAGCTAAAAGTCAAATAGTTATCATATTGAGTCATCGTCATATCACATCGTCACCATAATGAAGTTTATTATGTGGGCCATTGAGTTTCAAATAAGTGGCTTAAAGTTAGTGCACGCGATGCGTGATATAAAGTACTTACGTTTGATTCCCAGTGAGAGCCCTACTGCTCACTTCTGAGTGATCCAAAGCTGCACAAAATATCTGTTAAGTGATTTTTTTGGTTTTATATGGTTTTCAAGTTGACATCAGTCGGTTAGTGAAGGATCTGTAAAATTTCCTACATCCATAGATTTAATTATTTATCTCGTGTAGTGCTAATTAACTGAAAAAAGCCGGAGTAATTCTAAATCTAGTACTTTGCTGAAGAAAACTTCGAGAAACCAGTAAGATTGATTTGACATTTCTAGAGCGCCTGACATCCAACTAACTAAGGAGTAATTTTATTTCTGTTAGTAAACATATTATGAAAATAGCATCTAGCATAAAATGTCATTGTTAATGATGTAGCTTGAATTCTAAACCTTATGCCTGTAGTCTGCTAAGTGAAGTTCTTGACTACTGCTTTTTACGTTGCTGTTACTTTTCGTCTGCAACGGAAGTGAATAATGAACGTCGTTCGGTAGACAAGGATTTTGTCTACATGACTCGTAGAATTGACAATTCACTTCTTTTCGTCTTAAGGCTAGCAAGATTATTGTTTAGGAGTTACGGATGCTCAATAACGTTTTGACTAACAGTTATTATTTCAAAACCTGTAAGATGCTAAGTTCAGTAACTACTGAATAAGCGTCACTAGTTTGTTTTCAGGTAAAAGTGACGTCAATTGGAGTATCAATTAATAACATGGGGTATTTGGCAGCCTTTTCGTTTGTGTTTATAGCTTTTTTACAAAAAACAAATTGTCTTTCAGATGAACTGTTATCTTAGTATTTATTATCTAACCTTTTATAAACAATTACAATAGTTGACTATCAATTTAGAATTTATTTCAAAAACTTCCGTTTCGATGAGTAAACTTTCTTTGCATTGTAACCAGTATACGTAATATCATCCAACCGAAAAGTGATTATGTGTTCATTAGTAGTCAACCGCGTAACGCTCTCCTAAAGTTTTAGTGAGAAGCTATGTCTATTGAAATTCAACCAAGCTAAAAGTCAAATAGTTATCATATTGAGTCATCGTCATATCACATCGTCACCATAATGAAGTTTATTATGTGGGCCATTGAGTTTCAAATAAGTGGCTTAAAGTTAGTGCACGCGATGCGTGATATAAAGTACTTACGTTTGATTCCCAGTGAGAGCCCTACTGCTCACTTCTGAGTGATCCAAAGCTGCACAAAATATCTGTTAAGTGATTTTTTTGGTTTTATATGGTTTCAAGTTGACATCAGTCGGTTAGTGAAGGATCTGTAAAATTTCCTACATCCATAGATTTAATTATTTATCTCGTGTAGTGCTAATTAACTGAAAAAAGCCGGAGTAATTCTAAATCTAGTACTTTGCTGAAGAAAACTTCGAGAAACCAGTAAGATTGATTTGACATTTCTAGAGCGCCTGACATCCAACTAACTAAGGAGTAATTTTATTTCTGTTAGTAAACATATTATGAAAATAGCATCTAGCATAAAATGTCATTGTTAATGATGTAGCTTGAATTCTAAACCTTATGCCTGTAGTCTGCTAAGTGAAGTTCTTGACTACTGCTTTTTACGTTGCTGTTACTTTTCGTCTGCAACGGAAGTGAATAATGAACGTCGTTCGGTAGACAAGGATTTTGTCTACATGACTCGTAGAATTGACAATTCACTTCTTTTCGTCTTAAGGCTAGCAAGATTATTGTTTAGGAGTTACGGATGCTCAATAACGTTTTGACTAACAGTTATTATTTCAAAACCTGTAAGATGCTAAGTTCAGTAACTACTGAATAAGCGTCACTAGTTTGTTTTCAGGTAAAAGTGACGTCAATTGGAGTATCAATTAATAACATGGGGTATTTGGCAGCCTTTTCGTTTGTGTTTATAGCTTTTTTACAAAAAACAAATTGTCTTTCAGATGAACTGTTATCTTAGTATTTATTATCTAACCTTTTATAAACACGATTCCAATACATGTATATGTTGAGCTGTATCGTGAAATCAAAATCTTTCTACTTCACTAAACCGATACGAAACAACATAAGATATTCCTAAATAATTATTTAGAACTGTTATCCAAGTAAATATATTTAATAATCACTAATATTTTCTGTTCTGTTCCTTATAACAATAACATAGTTTTACAAACAAGTGTACACAAAGCTACGAGTTCGCACTAGATGAGAAAAAATGTTAATTAGTTCCTGGTTATTATTTATCAGTATGAAAATTATTAATAGATTATAAAATTCATAGTAATGAAAACTTAGTTTCTTTTCTTGACTCAGAAAATATCTTTGATATTCATATATCACATGTGGCTAATTTTCTTCAATCTAAGATACAGGTGTTGCTTTCTATACTTAATGGTTTTCCTCTTTTATTCATCTGAGGATATAATCAACTCGCGCAGACATATTTGTGTATTACTAGTTTTACAAACTTATAGCATTAGAAAAATTTTCATTTCCTTTATGAAATTATGTAATTTTTTTCACACGTATATTAAACAAGTTTTGTCTAACAAGTTTGAATTGGAGTGTTCCATATTATTTAATGTTACAAAAAATGAATTTGTCTATTACATTATGGTACTGTTCTAAGTGTAAAAAAATTAGTCGTCATTGTGTTTTTGTGGTATCAAACTTAGTTTTCACTCTGAATTCCTTACCTAAGTGAGATATATAAATTAATTCTAAAGTCGTCAAAACTGACAAAATTTATTGAACTATTGAGTATGTTAAGTGCATAAAGTTATTAACAGATGACTGAGATCGCTCAGCAGCTGAATCATTATCTTAGGATTGTCAAATGACATCGGAAAAACCAACATTTAAAAGTTGATACCTCTTCTTGATAAGCAATTGTTAACGTCAGGTTACAGTATTACTAATAAGTCATCTGACCCATTTTGAAATCATGTTCAGAACAAATTCATCCATGAATTCCAATTATTTGTTGTGGTCTTCAAATCTTTGATATGTTGTGTGCTTCTAAAACACTAAAAACACCTTTGTTTTTTGGTTTCGCCAATAAAAAAATTTACATACATGGAACCCTGTTTCTTAGTTTTATATATCCAAAGGAATTTTACTAGTGCTCATGTGCCTGTAGACACAATTTCCTCACTAATCACCTGTCTAATAAAAAAATGTAGGAATACAGAAATTCTTTGATATTCAAGATTTATGGATTATCTTGTTTCAGTGTTGACAGTGATGAAGACTAGAAGAAAAGCATATCGTCGCAATTATAATCTAATTTGCCATATTACAATTAGACGGTACTTAAAGAAGTGACGAAATTAAAGATAGTGCAGTCGTAGCCACTCCATCAAACATTCAGATAAATGATAAGGCAGAATTTGTACGTTGCAAGTTCCAGGTATTACCTTCTGCACAAACTTTCTTGATGTTATGTAAAGTTAACGATCAAATGTCAAAAATAACTCTCAAACTCTTTTCATTCGGAAAGTTATTAACTCGTATTCCTGTAAATGTTGTAATCTTCATAAAAAGCATTACTGAAATGGTATTTTATAAATAGTGTAGCATGAAGTAGTAAACGCCAAAGTTCCAATTTTTCTTTAACAATCATTAAATTAATCTTTTACTCTTTGAGGTATGTAGAAATAGTACTTGATATGCTTGAACAGATTATTATAACTAAAGAAAGTTAGTTATAATGTTAGTCAATAATTTGTTATAATAATAATGAGCAAAGCATACACATGCCTGTTACTTTCGTCTCTATGATGTCTGTATCTAGTAATTCATACTTATCAATACATGGCATTGTGACTGATTATTATTATTTCTTGTCTTAATTAACTTAAAACAAATTTCAATGCAAACAAGTCCTACTATGTTTACATTATATGAAAATTAATTCATACTATTAAAAAGATGGTAAATGTTCTCATCCAAACACTTTTTGATCATATATCTCCACACGTGTACATGAACGCAGATACATATATATACATATACGATGATAATAGATCATCTCACATTCCATGTCTTCCTGTTTAATATCGGAAAAAAAAATTTAAATCCAAAGACGGATAGGAAGTGAAAAAATAAAATAGGAAACCTATGGTAGAAATTATGTTATAGACGTAATTTACATTTCAAATGTGGAATAAATGCATGTTTTCGTTCTTCACTTCTGCATGCATCTAAAATTTGTATGGACTCGAGTAGTTCTGTTTCAGAAATGTTACTTTTTCAATACTTTATCTTGCATAATTTTTTTAGGAAAAATGTTTAACTTGCATAGATGCATTAGGCAGCTGGTTAACAGATGTCTTTGTAAAATTTTACCCGCCCCCTCCCCCTCTTTTCTTGCTATATATCCGACTTTTCTTCAACTTAAATATATTTCTGCAAATATAGGATAGTGTGAGCTTGCATGTCTAATAAATGTATACATTTACTGAGGTATGCTTGTAAATTTTGAGGTAACTTTCTCCAAAACATCAAATAGAGATATATGAAGATATACAATTAGATTACGCACAATTGTGTCACCTAATGCACATAACTATTTTCTGCATAAGTATTTTCTTGTCGTTTCTAATATCATAGATTTCAGCTTTTGTCTATTTCTTTTAGAGATTTATAAATTTGTGGTTATTTTATTCAAAGGGTTTGTTTCCTATTTATTTAAAGTAAAAGATAATGGATTGTTTACATTTTATTGCAAAGAAACAAGATACAATCAATCATCTTCATATACAAATGGGACTTCATTTACTAATATATAGTGAGTCTCAAGCTTTATGATGAGCTGCCTCAGCTTTTGATATCTTTATACGCATTAGTAGCAAACAGAGTTAAATCATCTTTAAATTTATCTGCACAACTTTATTTTTATTTACTAAATAGTCAAAATCTTACTTAGTTATATTGATAAAAACCGAAAGTATTTTTATATCTAGACATATTCATATACACATATCAAATTGGACTGTATTAAACTGATAAAACGGCTTTTCTACTTGATAAGTTGAAAATTCCCATTCGGACGATTAGGAAAAGGTCAGACAGCGAAGAATTGTTCTTTTTTCAATTAGTTTCTCATCACGCTGCTACACTAATATACATGGTTTACAATACAAGAGTAATATTTAACGTGTCATAGGGTTACATAATAATAGTGATTATAATTTTTGAATTATTTGAGCACGTGTTTAAATCGGGCGAATAAAGAGAAAGGTCTCATCATCATGTGTTTTACTTCATGATAATTTCATTTGTTAGAATACAGCATCATGTAGTAATCAAGGCTGATGAAAACCGCTGTATAATTACGTCCAGTTGATTTTGTGAGGCATTTTAATCAAATTGCAAGTTAACTCAACTTGATGGAAAAAACAAGGGCATCGATTTGTTCATAATAACATGAATTCATTTTATTCCGTCGGTTCACGTCACTCTGATTTGTATCCACAGAATGGAGATAAAAGGGATTTGTTCAGCTGTTGAAAACCAACCAGTTCATGTTACTCCACATAATTCATTGTTTTAGGTCAGTAAAGGTCTCGGAGTGTATAAATTTTGTGACTTAGTTAAAGTACTTTACTAAATCATCTGTTATGTTGAAAAAACATCATATCAAATATGTGGATCAATCGAGCCTCAATATACCTTCCGTGCTCGACTTCTTAGTTGATAGTATGGAATATTCCTTTAGTCTGTGATGCATTCATGCTTAAAATGTTAGAACTAAACTGGTCGGTTTGTGTAAAGATAGATTTACAATAAGTGTATAGCATAATTGGTCAAAACTTACGATTCTAACCCTTAGGATGTCTACAAAGAAACTGTTTTTAAAAAATGCTCCAGTTCAAGTAACATTTGGATCCAGTATAGCTTTTATTCATCAGTGAGATTGTATTGCTTAGTTCCATATCAAACGGGGGGGGCGGGGTAATAAATATAAACTGAAAAATTAGCACAATCATATGCAACATTTATTCTTTAGTTGTTGTTTTAGTATAATTTGTCTAATTCATAGGAAACTATACTATATTTTCAACTTATTGTAGAAACTGCTTGTCTAGGTGAAACGAAATACTTTCAATTAATATATTTGTTGTGATAAATGCGTTTTATTCAGTTGCTAGTACTTCTATTAGGATAAAATAAGACATAAAATATTCTTATCTCAGGTAAATGAATAAATCTTCTGTATTGATTCTTATGACATGCAGTACGGATTTTTAGTAGTAGCTATATATTATATGTACACAAGTTTGTAATGCCAACGCTTATCTTACTCTCAATCTTGACATTAACATGGATTATTTTGCTAATAAGATGACCTCATTCTATTTCTAACCGTCAAACGTTACAGACAATAATGCTCCATTTTGCCTCACTGTGTTTTCTTTCACATGTAATTAAAGAAGAAATATAAGAGTTTATTTGCAAAATGTTGCATGATCTACTATAAGATTAATGACAGGTCGTTAGCACGTGAACATTTGTAGGCAGAAATACAGTCCTTATTTTGTAGAAAACTGATATAAGTAACAACAGTAAAATACACTTTGTGTAAATCATAATCTAGATTCAACTTAAAGAATGGGAAAGCAAATACCGTAAATACTGATTAAATTCGAAACTTTCTTAGTCATTATGTTAAGTGGCGAGAACACATTATGTTTACCAGCCGCAAAACCAGAAATAAGCCCTAATTATGCAAATAACCAAACAGTTAGATAAATTTGGTCTAACAAGTTGACAAAATTTTCCATGTAGATAATCTATTAACATATTGATGGAAATTTTTAAGTTTTCTGACAACATGTTCCTTTGTAATTAGTGGCTGATTATACGCAAACTGTTTTTCTTCTGGATGCGATTTTCTCTAAAACGCACTTCCCAACGTATTTTAGTTATCATCTTAGGAAATCAAGACAGTGGATTTATAACACAGTAGGAATTGTTCGTAATGTGAACACTAGCTCTAAATCCTCTTTCATTTGTAATGGTTCATATGTTTTCATACCTTTGAGGAACAATAGTTTTGCAAACATTTCTTGCTGAGATACGTGATTATTTCAAAATAGAACATGTCAGATTCACTTTGCTGTTCAGCGATATCTTAAAACTGTTTATTCATTGTGCGCGAAAAAGAAAAATGCACAAATTCTCTAATTAGCTTACTGTGTTCATTGAATAGTAGGGATAAGGTTTACTAATAAAGTAACTACTTGAAAATACAATTATTATTGGATTTTTCAGACTTACGGTTACTGTGGAGTGGATAACTTCAGATTCATAAACCATAAAATGTAGAAACTGCTTGTCTAGGTGAAACGAAATACTTTCAATTAATATATTTGTTGTGATAAATGCGTTTTATTCAGTTGCTAGTACTTCTATTAGGATAAAATAAGACATAAAATATTCTTATCTCAGGTAAATGAATAAATCTTCTGTATTGATTCTTATGACATGCAGTACGGATTTTTAGTAGTAGCTATATATTATATGTACACAAGTTTGTAATGCCAACGCTTATCTTACTCTCAATCTTGACATTAACATGGATTATTTTGCTAATAAGATGACCTCATTCTATTTCTAACCGTCAAACGTTACAGACAATAATGCTCCATTTTGCCTCACTGTGTTTTCTTTCACATGTAATTAAAGAAGAAATATAAGAGTTTATTTGCAAAATGTTGCATGATCTACTATAAGATTAATGACAGGTCGTTAGCACGTGAACATTTGTAGGCAGAAATACAGTCCTTATTTTGTAGAAAACTGATATAAGTAACAACAGTAAAATACACTTTGTGTAAATCATAATCTAGATTCAACTTAAAGAATGGGAAAGCAAATACCGTAAATACTGATTAAATTCGAAACTTTCTTAGTCATTATGTTAAGTGGCGAGAACACATTATGTTTACCAGCCGCAAAACCAGAAATAAGCCCTAATTATGCAAATAACCAAACAGTTAGATAAATTTGGTCTAACAAGTTGACAAAATTTTCCATGTAGATAATCTATTAACATATTGATGGAAATTTTTAAGTTTTCTGACAACATGTTCCTTTGTAATTAGTGGCTGATTATACGCAAACTGTTTTTCTTCTGGATGCGATTTTCTCTAAAACGCACTTCCCAACGTATTTTAGTTATCATCTTAGGAAATCAAGACAGTGGATTTATAACACAGTAGGAATTGTTCGTAATGTGAACACTAGCTCTAAATCCTCTTTCATTTGTAATGGTTCATATGTTTTCATACCTTTGAGGAACAATAGTTTTGCAAACATTTCTTGCTGAGATACGTGATTATTGTCAAATAGAACATGTCAGATTCACTTTGCTGTTCAGCGATATCTTAAAACTGTTTATTCATTTGCGCGAAAAAGAAAAATGCACAAATTCTCTAATTAGCTTACTGTGTTCATTGAATAGTAGGGATAAGGTTTACTAATAAAGTAACTACTGAAAATACAATTATTATTGGATTTTTCAGACTTACGGTTAACTGTGGAGTGGATAACTTCAGATTCATAAACCATAAAATGTGAATTATCTGTAAGCTATATATTTTTATTTAAAATATGTCAAGTTTATATCAATAATATTTACCCTTAATGTAAAACAAGTGATTATTTGTTAATGTAAAGGATATTTAGTTTATCAGTTAGACTATCTCTCTCTCTCTCTCTCTCTCTCTATATATATATATATATATATATATATATATATGTATATAACAAATGTCTTGAGTAAAACTAATGTAAATTAACTACTACCAACGAATCTTTAGTTGGAGATTATAGTTAAGTGTATTTTCCTTCTTAAAGCACCTGTATATTGCTATATGCCAGTTAAATTTGGTCTTTGTGTGCATGTATACAGGATTAACTTCTCTGTGAAATAATCTATTTAACACACCCTTCTCCTTAAATCTATACGTTTGCTTACCTTTGAATCATGATTACGGTATATCTTATTGATTTTAAGCTTGATCATTGACAAAAGGACACACGAATCTATCTTTGGAAAACTAGCATCAGACACTGAAGTTCAAGCTAATCAAATGTAATATACCACTCTTCTACAAATTGGCATCGAAGGCCTTTTTTAAGCAATATTAGTAGAGCAATATTGTGTGCAAATTAATTTTATAGTATGTTTGATTTGAGCTCTCTCTTTTTTTAATCTAATTATTTATTTGGCATGAGAGTAATGTCTCCACATATATTATCGGTAATCTTTTTGTTCCATAAAACATAAAATAAGCATTATACACATTCATCAATAGAGCATATAAAATATAGCTATTGGAAATTGTGATTACATCTCAACGCCGTTTTACATAGGATTGAAGATTATCATAGTTCATGAATGAAGCATTGATTAGGTAAACCAAATTATTCACTGTTTTAATTATGTACTAAGAATTGGTAAGTCAAGCAAATAACTTTAAAAAATAGGTGCAATTTTCCGAAAACCGGCTACCAATGATTCAATCTCTGAATTTATATTCTACTGCTGCATTTACATGATTAAAGTCAAAATAAAAAACCATTTTTTCCAGGTATGTTTTCTACAAGTGTATGAATATACATAGCAAACTGTTAAACCTTTTTTATTCATCCTTACTATTTCCTCTTAGTTGTATAACATCTATACGATTTCATAACATTTATAAGAATAATCTACTTTGTGAAATATTTTGTTCAAGAACAGAAGTCCATGTAGTTGTTATGATATGACGCATCTCCACTAAGGTATACTTGCTAGAAGAAACTATTAGAAAGTTGTCAATATATGATCTCAGGTATTAGTTATCAATCAGTCTATCCAGTTGTCAATTAATTTTAGGACAGAAATTCCATGAAGTTAAGATCAAGGATTATTTATGTGAATACTTCGCTTTTCCCTTCGGCACTTTTCACATGTGAATAAATTTGTCCACCTATCCGATAAAATTTTGAGATTTTCTAATCAATTAGTGTTCGGCCTCTTGGTTCTAGTTTGTCAATAAAATATTGCGACCAAGATTTTCAGTCACACTAGTTTTCACCGAGTACTATATTGATTTTAGTCATTATCAAGGCATTATTAACTACATGTATTAAGTAGGTCAGTTGTCTCTAGAAGTTTTAAATGTGTTACTTTCTCAACTGAGTTCTCAGCTATTTAGTGGGTTATAATTTTGTAGAAATAAACGTTTCTTACTATTTCCCCCAAGAAAAATGTCATAACTAATATTACATAGGCTTATTGCATGTACTAAACAAAACCAAATGTGCAATCATTAAAAGTGTTTACGATTGTTGAAAAATTAGTATCTATTATGTAAACGGTTTAAAACTTGATGCTTTATCAATCTAACGTGTTAGATTTTTAAATAATAATAAACTATACATTATTTTCCGTAAACTAACTGATTATTATTATATTGCGATTTGTAAATTTTAGTTTTTGCTATAAAAAGTTACATTTATGCTTATTGACTTAAATATATTTGATGAAACAATTAAGAGCTTCCACTGGTGTAGAGTTTTCGCTTGAAATATCTAACGTACAATAGAAATTAAATGAATTTTGGTTAAATGCTTGTAACTACTTATTATTCTTCTACATATATTCTTAACCAATGATTTATGCATGCACCTTCAGTGAACGACTCAAAGAAATGTCAACAAATAGGCAAAACATTTACGGCAGTAATAATTTGATCACTATAATTCGTTTACACTAAATTTGTCAAATGATATCATTGTTGATTAATGTAATTCTTACCTAAAATGATATTAATGGCAGAATTTTATACCATTCGAAGATTAGAAAATGAATCAATTCAATCTTTAAAGGTTAGCAATCATTGTCTTTAATGAATGAATTTTACTTTTGTAGAACAGTAGAACTTATAGGTTTCAAGTAGTCTTTTTGACAAACAACTTAAGGTATTATTTAATTTTGCTCCACAGTATCATCATAGGAAGCGATAAATTGGAATATTTAGGTTTTATGGTGGAGTATTTAAGCAAATATGAATGCTTACAGGTATAAGAACAAACATTTTTAATTGTACTAATTTCTTCTGAACTATTCACAACTTCATGTTTAATGTAAAGACTCAGTATTTATGCTAATGAACAACGTTAAGTAGTTCCTTATTACAAAATCATTTGTTGAGAGTAAAATTTTATAAAAATCTAATCAAATTTCAGTCTTTGAAGTGTTAAATTGGCTTGTTATTATGAAAGTGGGAGGAATTTGAAACTCCCAAATTATTTATAGCACGCTTGTCTGTGATTAGGAAGTAGTATATTTTCATTCGCATTATATGGTATGATCTTATTCTATCTGTCATAATTGTAGATCGTTTTTCTCTTCAGGCATTCTACTAATAAAGCTTGACAACCCTCTTAAATTCGTAAGCAGTCATAGTTTTAGTCATTTACATCATGTAATGTCGGTATCATGATATCGTTTAGTGAAAGTTGATAGATAACAATGATCAAATAAACTGTGATTACTTTTCAAATGATGACAGGCGAAACTTGTCGCTTATTGTCATTTACTCTAGGCCAATCTTGCTTTTGTTTTATAGCTCGTATTTCTTCGTCATTTGATAATAAATGCTTCTATAAACATATACACTTTGTTGCACCAAGAAGCATTTGACAGTTTTCAAAAGAAAAGGACACTTGAAGGTACATTTTGTTTTTACTAAACAATTTTTTTCTTGTTTGCAGCGGATTGAATATGTCTAGAGTTAGTTTAAGTGATAAACCAAAATATACTCGCGAAAAATCAGTCCATAAGAAGCTACCTAAGGCAGGTCATCATAGATGTATATTTGTCATGAATATTGTAATTTAGTCACATCTTTCGATTACGTTGAGTGTTCAGGCCAGGTCAACTTCCAGTCACAAACTCAATGTTACGTTGTTAATCTAAATAAAGGTTAAAGTGGAGACAGATTCCATAGAAATTCATAAAGCCATTATTTTGTCATTTGAACTCTGTTGAAAAATGGAGAAATTCTAGTAGCACATATAATACTACTATGCAAAGCAATAATTTTAGCACTGATTGATCATACTGTATTCTACTTAATAATAATTGTTTTACTCCTTTGGTTAATATTTCATCATTTATATTTTTAGCTTAAGTCACAAAGTTTATTTTATTGGTTCTAAACATGTACTTCATGTTTAAAGCTATGGATTCGTTAATTCATCAGAAGGTTCATTTATTACGTTGGACTTTGTGGCTATTTTGTGTCATTAATTTGATTTGTTTTTGAAGAAGTATAGCAAGAGCAATTCATCTAATAATTATTATTAAAACATACATCATAGAAATGATTCACTAATGAAAATTTTTTGTACAGAATATCTGCTTTATCAGAGATTACAATAATCATTAGTAGATAGTTATTTAAGGATAGTTGATAATATTACTAATCAGCTTTTAGTAATTTGAATCTACATAAATGCACCTACAAAGACTAATCATGTTCATATACTCACAATGAAGAAATGCAGCACGTGTTAATACTTTTTAATCATTTGTTTTATTCATAATAAGGCTTTTTATTTTACGCTTCAGTGTATTTATTGAATTCACCCAATATTTCTTCTTTTTAGCTCATTTAGATTAGGTGTTCACATGTACTATATAGTATCATAAATAAAGATTTTCGTCCTCCCTTTTCTCCACTTTTAACTATCCAGTATTTGTTAGTCACTCTGATGTAGTAGCTTAGATAATGGCTACCTTTGATTTACACCATAGAAAAGGCTTCTCTAACTCAAACTTATCAGTGTGTGTGGGAAAGACAAATGGGTTGAATATAGGAATCACTAGTTTGTTATTCACTAGTTATCATTATTATTAAATAATAATGATTAGTGTTCTTATCCTTTGTTTCTGCCCCATCCTCAGGATAGTAATTCTGTTCACTCAAGCGTATATTCACACAATTCGTCGAAAATTAACAAACAAGTATTTTAATTGAAAAATGAATGTATTGAGTCGTGCGCAAAGTTTTCCGATTTGAATCATTCTACTTTTATCATTGTTGAAGAAAAGTAATTATATAAGCGAGAATAAACAATAACAACAGTTAAATAAGAAGTAGGGATGAGATTATAAGGGATAGTAGAGGAAAATATTCAATTATCCTTATTCTTTTTATGATTAACGTTGTTGCTAAACTTAGAGCTTTAAAATTAATTCTCATTGAGGGCTTGTAGAATGATTCTAAATAACTTGCTCACTCTGTAGAGAAGTGACTGATAAAGACAAGGTTTGGCTAAAAACGCAAAAGATATAGATAAGTAAAGAATAGAGAAGAGGACGTAACCACAAAAAATTTTAAACGGTGTGCCAACATACAGACATATATATATATATATATATATATATATATATATATATATTTGTCATTTTAGTCCTGTAATGAGCATCTGTAGATTGTCATCAATTTTTCATCTAGGAAACATAAGATTGCCGAAAAATGCATACATATAATTAATAGTGTTAAAACTGTCCATTTAACTGCAACTGTAAACTAGTATTTAAGTGAACTTCTTGGTTTAAGACGAATAAAGACCACTTCAATAAATTAAGATTCTATTTGAAAATTGTCACTAATTTGTGTTGAAATGAACGATCGTCCATATCTGTTTGGTAAATGATACCTGACAGAGGGTTTTAGGATTGTATCAGTGGTGGCAAGTATGTTCTAATATATGCTTGAGAAAAATAAATGCGTTGGATCCCTGCAGACTACACTAGAGACAGTTTATTCCAACTACGTGATTGACCTTGGGTACGGTAAGAAAACTGTGACCATTTCAAGTTCTCTAAGTTTTAAACTACATTCAATTATCCGTTAATTTTTAATATTGTTGTTACAATCAATTGTCACTTTAATGAAAATTAATTACCCTAAGTGACTTTCACACGTGGAAACTTCTTTTTTAGAATTAGTTTATCTACCCTAATGAGTAATTGTATTCCAAATCAAATCTATTCCTAGTTATGGCACATGAATTTGGTGCCTTTTATAGGAAGGAATATATTTAGAAGCGTACAATTAAAATGAGTAGAACCTATTGTAATGGGGTGAATTTTAACAGTAAATTCTATAAATTAATTCACAAACACTAATAATTCTTAGTGTGTTCTGCATAAATGTGTCACCATGATATTATTTTACATAATATTTCATGACTCATTAAGGATCCAGTAAATTCCTTATGAATTTATTTCATTTGTGACTACTGTATTAGCACCATGCATATAATTAACCAGAAATCACACCTCCTATAAGGTAAAAAGAGTTATAGTGCTGTAATACAGTTTTTAATTCTTGGACCATTCCTACTTCTATTTCAGTTTAGTCGGCACTTTTAGTATTTAATTTATAAGACGTAGTATTTAGTTGCAGTGTGATTATAAGCTTGTCTTTACTAAGAGTCTTTCCTCTGTATTTTTTAAGTACACTAAATACTTACATTTTGTCTGCTAAACCCATGACACTAACCTTTTGTCAAGAAATAGACTCATCTCCATTAATCAGAAAGTTAATTATATAGTAATACAGCATAAATATACAGCACTACTTTCGTATGGTGAATTCCTTATTTTTTCTCTATTAATACACAATTGTCTTTTATCCTTCCTTGGAAATATTTAAACACACGCAAACCTCAGTATGTGATGCAGAGTAAATTTAAAGTTATTAGGGAAAGACATAATATGAAGTAATTAATAACTTTGTTTCGGCTTGAAGACATGCAGTAAAGCTGTGTCTTAAAACTACTACCTATAGTAGAAGTTCATTTAATATCCATTGTCTTATTTTTGAATTTATTAATTTATATAAATGTCCCTCATTTATCCAGGAGCCACGTTAAGTCGCAGATTTACATAGCTTTCCCTGAATTACACCTGACAACTTGAAGTAACGTGTCGATAATTATCAAAAGGCTGTTAAGCAATTATCGATGATAAATCTATTTTTAAAGCTATTTGTGGTTTCGTCTCTTTAACAAAATGTTGTTATTTTCGTCAAGTAATATGGCGAAGATAGATTTCTTGTCAATTGCAATAATGAGTGATTTCTCATCCGTTGTGTATTAATTGGCGGTTAGGTCATTTGTACTACTCTCAGCATTTTGAACATTCTATGGTGTTCAGAATCATAAATGTTTTGCTATAAATGAGTTAAATATTGATATTGTAATGAACTATTAACTCGGTTTCTCAGTCGAAAATGTGATTTAATTGTTATTTTACAGACAGTGATATGTAGGTGAAAATATGATTTACTGCACCACCCATATTTGTAAATTCATTAAATATACGTTTCTCAAAGTCTTTGTCGTTAGTTTAGTCAAAACAACCGGCATTGATACAATTGAAAAAGGGTATCATACATAAATGATCAAAATGAAATAAGTACTATGTGAGTGACATTAAAAATGACTCAGATCTACTCAACTGACGCCGACATAATTCTGTTTTAATTGGCTTGCTGTTTTAGCGAGAAGCAAAATATTTGAACATTTAACGTTTTTATATCGATTCATAGATGTTAGTGAGCGTCATTCAACATTTATTTGATAGATTGGATATATGGTATATAAATTTGATCTTTTTTCAGTCAGAACAACTTGTTATGGAGAGTGTAATTTAAAGTAGTCAAAATTATTTATTTATAAAGTAGTATAGAATTACCTACTGGTATTTTTTGCAAAGTCACAGTGAAAGCAATTATTTGTTTACAAGTAGTTCCAATATACCAGTAGGATTCAATGCAGCAGAGCGAAGTAATTGAATGATATACCGTCATCATGTGTTTCTGTGCGCATTAAATAGGTGGGATAGTATGAATACCCGCTTAAATCTGAAATGGTTTAACGATCTTGTGTGAAAAAAATTAGTATTCATTTACGACTACAACTTAATTTTATATGAACAAAAAAGATTAGTGGATCAATGCTTTACTTTTGTATAAAAATGTGTGTTTAGAATTAAGGACATAAAATAGAGGTGTTTAAAACTAGAATGACTAAAAAGATTGTTATGTAATGTTTTACGTTTTACTGCCATTTTTTTTGGCAAGTAAAACATTATTATTATTATTGGCAATATGAGCTACTGCTAATATTCTAGCTTGTAGAAAAATGCCGTCGATAGACCAAGCATACTTTTAGGTTATAATTGACAGGATAAATAATTCGAATGGATAAGAAAATGTGTATATGTTTGTTTTGCATTTTGATTTTCACAGACTAAAACTCATAGGATCTCGATTTGTTTCATTTAGAAACTGTGGCAAAATCTTTAATCCTCAATAATTACTAGACTCATTGTATAATGTACTTTACAGAAAATAGTTGAGGTCTCATATCGGTATTATTTATTTTGCTGTTCATGTATATCTTTGTAATTCAATCAAGCCGTCTAGAAGGGATGATTCATAAGTTTTACATTTTAAATGAAATGACTCATTGAGCAAACAGTAAGTTTTAGCTAGTTAGGGGGGCTTAATACACTTTGAATGTCCCAACATTGTTGTGATTATAAGGTATGTAAATTGACATGTTTAATTTATGTTTGAAAACTCTACAGGTTTCCATAATATTTTAAAATATACTTTGATATACTTATACGCCAAACCCTATATTTACAGTGAAAATAACGATATCAATATAAAAAAGTATTTCTGATATTATAAATCAAGCCTATAACATTCTTTGCCATTGCTTCACGATGTTCATA
Source organism: Schistosoma mekongi (assembly GCA_034768735.1). Lineage (NCBI taxonomy): Eukaryota > Metazoa > Platyhelminthes > Trematoda > Strigeidida > Schistosomatidae > Schistosoma > Schistosoma mekongi. Next base: position 43,052,004 of record CM068305.1, on the reverse strand, counting down.
ACTTATGTGATCTACTTCGTTAGTGTCGTAATTTACTCCATCTAGTAACTCCATGTAGACTTCTTAATAATATTCTGTTTCTGAGTCCTTATATGCATGCATATATAAATATGATTGTCAGTAAATAGTTACTTTTAAACTTGATATGCTTCATTTATTATCGCATCTACTATTATTCACATATGTTATCGGTATAAAATTTTCATTACGATATGTAACACCCTTATCTTGCTTGCGCTTCAAAATATAGATTTTCGAAATTTTTCAATTTTCCATCTATTATCTCCGATGCTCAACAGTCTTTATTATACCAAAAGCATTGAATAACAATCTCTTGCTATTCGTATAGACATGATTTTACTGAAAGGCTTTCCGCTTGACAATGTAATTGCTTGTTACTAGATACAAAGTGAATGTATTTTTGAACTAAGATACATGTAGAAGAAAAAACTTTTTTAGCGTAGACTGTTTCCTTTTTAATGGTAGCATTCAAGGTAGCCGTACATTAATATTTATAGTATTTTAAAAAATATATTAGCCCGCTGAAAAATAAAAATGAATTCCATTGTGAATTGCTCACTAATTACGTCACAAGGGGTTACGTAACAGTTTAAAGCTTCAAGAATAATCATATGAAAATAGTTGCTACTTGACAGATGTGCACAAAAAATGGAAAAGAAATTTCGGGAAATGCTTCATCATGACCATATCCATCCAAATCATTTTATAAAATGTCCTACAGTGAATTATATTCACGAAAATAAGCCACGATTATCAGGAATCGATAAGAATATTTCGTTACGAATATACCCATTACATAAACTAACTGAACATGAATACTCTAGATTTAAAGATTTTACGCATATTGTTCTGTGAAAGCTTTATATCATATAAACGTAAAGTTAGTGAAAGTCTGAAATCGAAACACCCGTACACCTAATTCCTAATACATTTGAAAAAAAATACGTTTGTAACTTATCCAATCTCTAATTATCCACCATGTCATTGCTCTTATTATTGCTCGGTTTAGAAATCTATGACATTTCAACGACCAGTTATACAGTGAATTTGAATTCCACTTTATAAGGCTAAGGCATCACATGAAAGATCTAGTTCCTGCATCCAAAAAAGAATTCTAGCAACTCAAAATAACTGTTGTAGGCTGTTGCAATTATTACATATCTACAAAGTTTACAATTAGTCGACTGTTATCAAAATAACATTAGTCACAGCTACAGGATTTCTTTAGAAGGAATGAATTAGTGCTTAAGCTCCCAGGTCAATGTACTGACAAATATCATGAATTGCCACGAATATATTATTAAAGAATATTCAATGTTATCAGTTACTAAAAATGTTTTTCAAAACCATTTAAAAGGATGTAGCGAAACAGATTGAACAAAACCTAATAAAAACCCTTCGAAAAATAAAAATGAATTCCATTGTGAATTGCTCACTAATTACGTCACAAGGGGTTACGTAACAGTTTAAAGCTTCAAGAATAATCATATGAAAATAGTTGCTACTTGACAGATGTGCACAAAAAATGGAAAAGAAATTTCGGGAAATGCTTCATCATGACCATATCCATCCAAATCATTTTATAAAATGTCCTACAGTGAATTATATTCACGAAAATAAGCCACGATTATCAGGAATCGATAAGAATATTTCGTTACGAATATACCCATTACATAAACTAACTGAACATGAATACTCTAGATTTAAAGATTTTACGCATATTGTTCTGTGAAAGCTTTATATCATATAAACGTAAAGTTAGTGAAAGTCTGAAATCGAAACACCCGTACACCTAATTCCTAATACATTTGAAAAAAAATACGTTTGTAACTTATCCAATCTCTAATTATCCACCATGTCATTGCTCTTATTATTGCTCGGTTTAGAAATCTATGACATTTCAACGACCAGTTATACAGTGAATTTGAATTCCACTTTATAAGGCTAAGGCATCACATGAAAGATCTAGTTCCTGCATCCAAAAAAGAATTCTAGCAACTCAAAATAACTGTTGTAGGCTGTTGCAATTATTACATATCTACAAAGTTTACAATTAGTCGACTGTTATCAAAATAACATTAGTCACAGCTACAGGATTTCTTTAGAAGGAATGAATTAGTGCTTAAGCTCCCAGGTCAATGTACTGACAAATATCATGAATTGCCACGAATATATTATTAAAGAATATTCAATGTTATCAGTTACTAAAAATGTTTTTCAAAACCATTTAAAAGGATGTAGCGAAACAGATTGAACAAAACCTAATAAAAACCCTTCGAAAAATAAAATATGATTTAATCGTCTACTATGAACTTCTAAACTATCGCACACCGTCGAGTCCTGTCGCTTCAAGATCGTATGACCTCCATAAAGTGTATAAAAAAAAACAGTTTTTCGAAATTTCCAAAATTCACGTTTCTTATTGTGTATACACCTATCAAATAGACATCTCTTTTCATATTATTGTTCTTTGACTTTTATATTATTACGCTACCCCTTATGACAGTTTATAAGTATTTCATGATGTACTTCATTTTCTGTTTCAGTAAGCTTATATGCTTATTAAGTAACTATAATCATGAATGTACAGTTACCGTGAACGTTTTCATCGAAATCAAGATTTCCTAAGCTGAAGTATCTTTCTTCATTTTACATCCACTTTAATAGAAGTTTCTTAATTTTTACAAATAAGTGTGGACGTATACGATCGTACCTAGAAGTAGCCGAACTTTGTAATATAATAAGTGAATCATTTTCTTTCAAGGGCATTTTTAAGCAAAAATGTGGAGATCATTTTCATCAGGACATATTTTACGTAAAAAGTGTGCTGAAAGAACGCTAATATTGTCCAGTTCAATGTACTTTTTAAGATTTCGATAACAACCTTTAGACATAACCTTGACGCGATTCGCTGAATATAATTAAGGCGTCTTGGTATGTCCAGCTATTTACAACAATAACCCTAGTTATTTTCAAGATAAGAATTTGTAGAATTCTATTTTAGAAGAAATATTTTATTTTTTATACTGCAATTTATTTATTTCTTTTACAGTTATCAGCTACAGTAGCTGACTCAGTACTTAAAAGTACATTCAACGTAACATTGGATAATTCGTACTTACTCAACAAATGGTCTGATGAATCAGTGCTCGTAAAAATTTGATACAATTTCACCATGTGAAATTTTTTACACAACTAAGTTGTTTTATGAATAAACAAACGAGTAATAAGAGATACGAACCCAAACTTATTTCTTATAGATGCGTCTATTTGATGCACAATTTAGATGCATAATGTCATAGATTGTATAACAGTTTTTCATATTATATAATATCTGATTATAACATTTCTATTGAATTGTTTATCTTTTTCATATATCTGTGCGGATGATTTAAAGTGTGGTATTTGATGAATGTCTAGTACGCTACTTCTTCCTGAATATTATGGGGTATATGAGAATATCATTTCCATGTGAATTTCCTACTGTAATAAAATGAACTTGAGAACAACCGATAGTAATCGTTTTAACACTATTTCCACCGTTTTATTAAAATACTTAATAAACTTTAAGTTCTTTATCCAGTTAAATGATTTCCAAATTGGACCGGTGGTAAATTAGATAGACTAGTAATACGTTACTAAAACGATAGGCTCATACTTAGGGTAAGCAGCTGAAAATACTTATATCACACTTAACTGAATGTTGACAGTTATCATGTTTTCCTATTCCTTAATATTGACATAATCATATCTATCAGAGTTACAACGTGGCCACTAGTCTATGACTTGTAATAACATGTAGATAAAAATCAAGTAACTGAAATTATTAAAAATATGCGAAAAAAGGAATATGATCAAAGGAGATATTTATGGATCCATTTAGCCAACACAACAATATCTAGAGCCATTACTAAAAGCCAAAAATACATAAATCAAGATTACCTCTCCTCTCAGTTTTTAATGTGTTCGGTTCCATATCGATGTACAGAAAAATGGCTAACTGATCTTCTAGAACCTATACGTTGGCTCAATTTTATTAACTCTCTACGTGACATTTGAATCCGTAGACAGCATAAAGGAAGTGAATGTTATAGACGGACACATGATTTCACTTGATATCAAATCACTCTTGACCAAGGTTCCACTCCGTGAGACAATTTGTTTTATTTGTAAATGCATATGCGATAACATGATAAATATCAGAGCACCAAAATTCTGTCGGAAAGAATTATTATTACGATGCACATTTAGTATACAATCTACATTCAACGACACAATGTTGAGTCAGAAGAGGCAACATAGCTGTCGGGTCACCTCTCGGCCTGTTATTAACAGATTAATTCATACCCAGTTTAGAGAACAATCAATTTAAAGTAACTATTGAAGACTTCCACTCATATAGAAGGTGCCTAGACGAAACTTTTATCGTTTGCGATAATATAAAGAGTTTAAACAATATTCCATATACCTTTAACATTCATCATCCTGTGGAAAACAAACTTCCACTTTCTTGTTGTACTAATGACAAAAAATCTGATGAAACCCTAAAAAGATCAATTTACAGAAAAAACATTTTGAGGTGGTCATTTGTCAGGCATTCACAGCTGGCTCCCGATTAGTAGAAAGAGAATTTTGATAATTAACATGTACATCTTAAGAAAAGTAGTTATTGAAGGTGGGTGTCGCCCTAGAATTGTTAACAAGAATATGAAGCTCAAAAATTCAGAAATATCAGAAGCCACCGCACTAGGATAATGATTTTTACGAATATTATTTTCAACGGTGACTGATGCAAAAATCCTAATGAGAATGACTTATAATTCACTTAAATTAAAATAACGTCATTTTAGCGGCATAAATGTCAATACTATCTAGTCATCTCTCGTTTAACAACCCGCATCTGACCACTTTCATGTGAGTTTATGAATTTACTTACTGATGTAGATCTGGTTATATAGGTCGTTCGATGAGTGTTCTATCCAAATGGATTCAAATACATCATCTAGAATGGTTGAGGAAAGGTGGTAGTGGACCAGTAAAAGCTCAGTTACTGAGCAACTTATAAACACAAGCCACTCGACCAAAACTGATTTGTTGTTTTAGTCATTTATCAAATCAACAAAAGCCTACAAAGTACTGTAGTCTTTCGTCTCCTTTCGATTGCTGAAGCACTAGCTAGACACCTAATTAAACCAGAATTATTTATTTAAAAGAGACTTATTCAGCCTTCACCTTTATTTTAGCTATAATCACAAAACTAAACAAAAAAATGAAAAACAACCATTACCTCTTCTTTCTCCTTCCTTATTGATCTTTCACCCTAAGTTGACTTATTTTCATTTTTGAACACATTTCATCTCAGTTTTATGAAAAAAAATTATCTCCACATAATACCTAAGTGTTTTATCACGTTTACTAGTCTTTATCTAACTTCTATGACATTATTGATGAATATTTAACTACATTTTTAGATTCACATCAATAGCGTTTCATTGATTGTTACGTTCACCAACTTAGTGTCATTAGTAAATATTATTTGATTGCTGTCATGAAAAAAATGTATATATTCACAATTGTACAGCTATGGAGATGAATTCGCTGAAAAGCGAACTCTTTGCCGAAACATTCTTGATTCTTCCTTGCACAATGGGTATTTTTATTTCAAACAAAATTTAAAACGAAATACAAATTTTAAAGTAAATATAATCTTAGAAATGGCTTGCAGTCGACACGTATTTTAGAATAAATGAACTTTAAACTACTTAGTCTTTTAGTAGTAGTTAGTGTTTTTCTTTTGTTCCTCAACCGTAAATAAATTTTCTTTGAACCATGTATTACTGTCACTAAGTTAGTTAATATCGTGAATACTCTATTTAATGTGGGATAGTCAGAGAACTGGGATAACTCACTTAACTCATCTTAATCTTGGTAAGAATACCTAACAGAATAATGCATACAGCACGAACTAACGCTGATGGCATTAATCTCAGTTGCCTATAGATATAGTATTCGAGTTTCAGTGTTTTATACCGTAAGGTAGGTCAGCAGAGATCCAGATATCTGACGCAGTATTAATTGTCTCAAAATTAAATATATCAACTATCAGCTTCAGGAAGTTTCAAACTAAAACACAGAATATCCGAATCGTACGTTGCACGCAGTTTGAAGTTCTGCGGTAGTGTGAGGAGTTTTCTATGTTTATCATTGTTTAACATTGTCTCGGTACCTAAAATTTCAAATAGATGGCGTTTATAGTTCGATTATTGAAGTGGGAAAAAAGGGAACTATAGCTATTCAATGGTGACTCGTTAATTAATGGAAGTATAAATACTAATGTCTCAGGTATTTGGGATAGTTCTTCACGTCCAGTCAAAACGATCTTTGACGTGCTTACATTTAGTAGTAGATTCACATTAATGCATTCCATTTGATTTAAGAGAAGATTTATTATTAAGCACTATACAGTGGATGCGTGAGTATTGCGTAACCATCAAACGATAACAGTTAGTGTAAAAGATTTATTGTCTAAGTGAATTTTTCACACTTAATTGAAACTTACGGTGCTCAGCCGTATTCAAAGAACCTTGATGGGCTCAAGCAATCAAAACATCTTGAAGTAAAAGGTACTGAACGCATTGATTTGTGGCCGTTGTTATTATCATTTTGCTGTGATTTCATAAATATAATGATCGTCGACGTTATTAGCACCTAAAAGGTGGAGTTCAACCGTGTTCGGTATGAGGCAGTTACCTACCGATATCGATGGATATAGGCCTCGCAAACGTACCACGAATCGACTGAATTAGAAATATCAACTGTTAGGAGACGACTGAACGGTCCAATTGTAATGAGTCCGCAGCGGAGCTAGAGGGTCTTAGGTTCGATCCCCGATGGAGTCGTGGGTGCGCACTACCGAAAAGTCCCGTACTAGGACTAAGCAGCTGTTCAGCGTTTCTAGGTGATCAATGGTTGTCTAATTCAGACCAACTCGTGATATCAAATTGAATGGTGCGTCTTAATAGTTGACTTTCCCCTTTACAAAATAATTTACTTTCATGATTTTTGGAACAACTCTGACTTCTTATCTACTTTGTAGGAGTGACAGTGCATGTGTTTTAAATAAGTAGCAAATTTATTTATTAACTTGCTCATTCTTTTTTCGTATGATTTATTCAATTTAATGTGAACTGTTGCGAATAATTTGACTAAGTGCTACTCGTGTCAAGCCTTCATCGAGAAAGAGGCAAGAATAAAAAAAGTATATTAATTATTTTATTAAACTAAAAATAATGGACATGAAATTCAGAACTCCCGAAAATTATAAGTAATTTTGCATATACACGAAGAAAATAACCTAAAATGTTCAATGCATCTGTTACAAGTGTATTGTGTAAACATAACTGAATAGCCTAATGTTTTGAGGTCAGTGAGCATAGCTCAGGCAAAGTATGAAAGAGAAAGAGAAACAGGAGAATTCTTCAGTCATCTCATTATACTTGTTTGTTTTCATTTGATTAAAGTGCATATGTTAAAGGGGATTAACATTTTTCTGCATTTGAAAACACACTTGATGAATATACGTTTTATGTATAGTTAACGTTCTGTTTTATATATCCACTCATGTTCATGAATTGCCCAATGCTAATTCTCTAATTTTATGCAGTAATCTTATTAATGCAGGCATGTTTAATTTTCAAGTAATATATATATATATATGCATAGTAAAGGGAAACAATGGAAGTATTAATTAAGATTAAGACATCTACAGATTATGTTTTTGCTGTCAGCCATCCTGATATTCAAAAGAACTGAGCATCTACATATGGTTAATAGAAATTTCTTTGTGAACAGAATGTCCAGGTCTATTGTACTTAATCGTATTACTAATGTTTATTCAGTAGCGAGTTATTAATTATTGTTGACATTTTTGTATCGGCTGTTTCTGTCATTTTTAACGAATTATGAGATTTCCAGGAAATGCAAATTTCTCAAAACTCTTAATTTTATATAGATTAGATCTGAAAAACCGGCATTTCTAGTCTGTCACAATGTGTTAAAATATGACTACAGCGAAAAATCGGTTGATCTTAATCAACAAGTTTATTAGCAGTTTAATGTCATCTAACTCCGTCTTAATAATTCCTTTTTAATAGGATAGTGAACAATACTGACTGGTGAATGTCACATCTTTTATTACCTTTTCGTTGTTATTTCACGGTCATATCCTAATGTAACGATAAACTGTGTATATTTAGAACACTGAAGATAGACGAAGAAGCAACTTTCTAACCTTATTGTTATGATTTATATTTTATTTGAAACAACGGGGAATAAAGATTAAAAGCTGCATTGGAAACAGCCTACCTCAGACACAAGCAGGCAAAATGAACACAGTTAACAAGAGTTATCAACGGAATTATAGTTATTAATAATTTTGAAGCCTTATATCTTCCAATGAATTTAGTTTCATCAGTTTACTTAGCGCATCTGATATCATCAATGTTGTAGGCTTTGAAGTGTGTAGAAATGCATTTACTTCGAATAATCAGTTATGCTTCCTGCCATTAAACAAGCATGATCTCTATTGTGAGCTTCTTGACACAACCAAAACTGGTACATAACTTTTCTTATTTCTAATATGGCTTTCTATATTACCAAATTTTTCCATGTACTCTAGAATGACTAAGTAAGACCAATTTGGGAAATTAATTTTGTTACATCTTTAGTAAAATTTTACGTTTACAACGTTTGTTTTAAAACGTACAAGTCAAATTTCTGTTTTCTTAATTCGTAACTGGTCAAACAGGAAATAATTTCACTTTCGTCAACAGTTTAAGTTTAACAATTACATTTTGTTTTAGATTTCAATACATACACTTCTTGAAATTGTAACTATTTTAGTTACACTTAAACTTCCGTTTTCAAGTATACTTATAGCAGTACAATTTACTTGATCGAATCAAACTGTTATATATTTGCTTCGGGGACTGCTATGGACATTTTTTTAATTGTTTTGATTGTTTTCGCTCACACTTCTAATTCACGAAATAAATTATTGAGGAAATAACTGAAGCTTGTCATAAATGCAAATAGTTCCATGTTTGTAGTCATTATCATAAATTATAAAGTTTTAGAAGAGTAGTGTTGCTTTTGTACGTACAGCAAATTGAGTGTATTCTAAGTGATTAATAGATATAGTACGTTGTTTATTTTTTCGTAGACAAAACTTCTGCTGATAATTACATTAAAAGGTTAAATAAATCATTGACAAAACAATAGATGACTAGGTGTGTATAATGTACACTTATTAAGCTTCCACTACAGAGTAAGAAGTACGTAGTTGGGAATAATCCTATTGTGTTATATTAGCAATAGTTGGTTTTGTAGGGATCATTGAATTTGAAGTGTCACATAACAGCCTGATTCGGTAACTTAACCATTAAAATCCATATTACACCGAATATCTATTTTGACCTTATATATGACTACTCAGGCACTACATATCCACGACCTCACGAACAAGAATAGAACTCAAGACCTTCAGGTATTACATCGAACGCTTAAACTTACGATTATTAAGGTGGTGTGTTTCGGTTTATATTTGTGACTTCAGTAAATTTATGATATTGTGTAGCTTCGTCCAATGTCACTGAGTTATGTGTACAATAGTGACTAACTTTGAGTGGCATGTGGTAGTTATCAGCCATGGTCATTAAACGAGGCCAGGAAATGTCGTTAATTCACTGAACTGTGAAATATGAATCATTCTATGCTAACTGAATAACCTGAAGTTAATGGGTTTGCTATGATGACTGATAATCCTGACTTTGACTTTTGGTGATGATGTCGGGAATATGTTCATCTAAGTCTCACACTATAACGAAATAAATGTCCAGTGATACATGATTTTGAATGATTATTTAACGAAGGTTAGTCTGTGATGCCAAACCAGTGATATATGCTTAGTTACTACACAAGTTATGTAAAGTTATGTAAAGATTTCAACTCTAGACGAAATGACTCACTATTAGCATAATTTGTGCACTAAATACACATTTTAAGGAAGAAGGAATATAAGTAGTATTTTAGTCTCAAAACATTACTTATACATTACTATAATTATTTTCCTATAAACACTTTTAATAATAAATGCCACTTCTTTCTTTTGGAATAGTTTCGACTGTGAACAGGTTAGGCTTTGAAAAGTAACATAAGCTTTAACTTTATGCTGCCGTTATTTATAAAATACAAACTTTATTTCATTAGCGCTTTGAATGGACGAAAGTGACCTGATAAATAAAATATATAATGGATTTTGCTTAGAACTACCGGTGATGTTGTATTCATTAATCGAATCATCTATAATATACGTCACTTAAAGGTTCTGTAATTGATATTCTGGGGTATTTACTTACTGCTGTGAATGTCACTAACCAATAGAAACAAAGAATTCTACACTGCTTATAAGTGTCATACTACAAACATGCTCTTGTATACTGCGTACAAATTCGAATTAGTTGTCTTAGTTGTTTCGGCTTGTCCGATTAGTTTTTATAGGTATTCTTCTTATCCAAATCCACTTCAAGAATTTCACTGACTCTGACTTATATATGTACTCTGAATCCTTTCTGAGAGTGTATTTGAATGTGAATTAATTTATTTGCACTTTATCAATAATGATTAAATTTACGTTATGCTAGTGTAGATATTTTCAAGGCTTATTTAATTCGTTATACTGGTAAAATTATGAAAAACGTGATATTCTCATCTCATATTCAAGACAACAGATAATTTTCTCATTTGAATTAAATGCATACATGAAAGATATTTAAATTGTGTACACAAGTAACAGATTATTTTAATGTTACACTTTGTTATGTAATAATTCTGTTCTAGTTACATCATGTATCATTTATGCGTAGTATACCTATTTTTCTATAACCTATAGTTCAATGAAATGATTGTTTTGATTACTCTTAATGAAGTTTATTGTATAGAATTTTTATTCATCCAATACTCTATATTATTTTCTCTGACTTGTAAAATAGAAATGAAGTAATCCATTTAGTTAATTGGTTATATATTGAAAACCATGTTTTCTATCTATGTTTAGTTAACTAATATATTTATTTACAAAGCCAGTTTATGTATTGTGCATGCATTATCATTGCTTATCTATTTACATAATTTTATAGTCAGTATGAATGAGCTTATATAGTGTATATTATGGGTTGTTTAATTGTTTGTATTATTAGTTTGTTTGTGTACATAACTCATTCAATGTCTTTGTTATCGTGCAATAATAGTGGCTTTCAAAAAAATTTTCTGTTCTATTCCACCCTGTAGGTTAAATGAAAAAAAACATTTTTTTTTTAATGATTAGAAACTGTGCTAATTTCAGTACAACGGTTTTACTGTATTTTTCATGCCCACGCAATATTTATTCATAATACGTGCATTTTGTAAAACAACTAATTTACATGAAGAAGGAGAACACATCTACAAATGTAAAAGTGATGTATTTACTAAACTCTAGACAAAAAACAAAATACAAACGTTTTATGAATGAGTCAAGGTTGAACATAATTGTTTTGTTGTTAGATAGGTGAATATTTACATTTTTCAACAATGTTTACAAATTGTTTGAAAAGCACAAATCTTGGAGAAGAAAATGTCTTTTTATTAAAGGTAATATTTGAATGGCTTACTTAATGTGAACAATGCACAAGAGGTTTTAAGTAATAATTGTTCATCTACTTTTTGAATAATTCATTCTTTTATCTAATAATGTTTTTCTGTTCTACAGTCATAGACGTGTTTGCATGCATAAACTAACTGGCTAATAATCAAAAATCTGGGTACAATTAAAATGTTTAGTTTTGATTACGAAATTCATAGTTTTCAAATAAAATGAATAGCATGGGGTTGTTTTAAACATCACTTCTTGTTTCTTCTGAAGCAATAAGTGATATACAGTCAGACTCCTATTAGTGTATTTGAAACATAAGCTATCTTTGTGCAGGTGATAGCAACAACAAACTTTCTGCTGAAAGTTGATTAATAAAATGTAAATATTCATTCAGATGATTTTTACCAAATGGAAGTTTGTAGGCATTTTAAATACAGTAGGATATCCCTTATCACAGATGATGTATTTCATATTTTGCCATTAATGAGGATAATGATCTGTGTTTTTCAGGTAGCAATAAGTTGATATTAGTGAACTTGAGTTTCTATTTTTTCTAGGCTTTCGTTTGAAAACATTTGAATGCTAAAATGTTCCATAATTTAAAGCAGAAAGAATAACGAAACTTACAGAACAGAGTGAACTCGTTTTATTTCATAGTTTCTCATCAGTTACAAATGGCCTCAAATTATATCAACATAATTGTTTTGCCCTACAAATTAGAAGTTTGTCACGTTTTCCTTCTGTGTGCAAATATCAGGTCGAAAGGGCTTGGTCTCAATTGTTCCTCAAAGCTCAGTAGAAGTGGTATATCCTGTTTATTGATTACTTCGAACGTGTTTTTAATGTCTACTTCCATCTAAGTACCTGGTTACTATATTTACAATAGCGTTGCTTACTGTCTAACATAAGTTGGATGGAATATGGTTAGTAAACCATGTGAAAGTTTCCTTTTAGTCCTCCTTATGTACCAGTTACCACAAGTGCATATAAACTGATAAAAGCACAAAGGCAACTTCAGATGATTAATGGTCCACTTTCGAGTGGTTTGAAAAACATTTGGTATTGCAAACTGCGAATAGTTGTGCTGCATAGAAGCTTCTTTGTACTGATTCAGTCCTTTTTTCAGTGTTGATGAAGATCCTACCTCCTTTGACCATAAGTCAAACAAAGGCTTGTATTTTTTCTTTATAGTTAGGCTTTTATAGTGTTTTCCGAGCTCCATATTTCGAAATCGAATTTCGTTTTATTATAATCAGTAAATTACTTCGTTCTAGCCTTGTACAAATTTATAAAGAAGCAATATTTTATAAAATTCTTACAGAAATCCCTTCCTGAATATTCTATTAAATCACTGTAACGGATAGGGAGCTATGTTGAAGAATAACAACTGAATTGATAAAAGCTAACTTTTACAGAAATGTTTACAAAAGGCTATTTTCATTGTCAATTCTATAAAATTGTGACTGGCTATCGGAATCCAGGACGCGCTTTACGTCTTGTCTGGGACTCCTCGGCTGGATGTACCTGCGTCCGAATGTTGATGTTCTCGCTGGGATTCGAACTCAGTCCGCTTCGTGTTAAAAGCCACCGTGTTCACCACTAGGCTACTGTGTCCAAACAGTCGTACTTGTGCAACTGGTGAACGCTCTTTGATCGTTGATTACGTTTTCGGTAGATTCAATATGAGATTTTGTAATGCGATGGCGACTACTGTTTGAAGGATAAAGCTTCGTAGATCTGAGGAACTTTAAGAATTGTCGAGGTTAGTAACAGTTTCTCTACCTAGATAATCCAATGTTATCTGATAAGCATTTCAATTAACAAATTAACGTGTGTATAGCATGAAAGTAGCTGATGAAAATGCAACGAAATACATTGAATTCAAATTATCGTGCAAATGTTGTCGTTCTTGCATTATTCGAACTTTCAATACATACATCTTAACAATAAAATTTGAACTATGTACCTCTAGTAAACATTCGAACAATCGTGTGTTAAATTATGTTAAAAAATATGTAAAATAATTACATCGAGATACTCCCCCCTTCTGGTACATTAATGGGATCGTTAGCAAAAGATGAGGTGCATTAAGACTTCCTTAAGTCCTCTAAGAAAGACACTTATAATTTATTGAATTCAACACTTAACAAGGTTGGAAACGAATCATTATTTTGTGTAAAGTCGAGTAATATATTTATGATAATCCAATAAATAGAAATTGGTATTTTTGACTTCAACTTATGAACCATCCACGTTTCTGAACAATCCACTGAAACTACTACAACAAAATCTGTGCTATGTTATCAAAGATACACACGACTTTAAATCAAATTTTTGGATTTTTCAATAGATAATGAGACGATGGTATGCTATGATGTTGTATCTTCATATACCAGTACTCCAGTTGATACATGTTTAAACTTTACTGAAAGTTTTCTGTAAAACTATCATATATTATCTAGCTGATGCCGCGTAAGCATTAATTTTATCATGAAATCCTTAAAAATGTACTTAAATTCAACTCTATTCGCCTTCAAAGGAATTATTTAAAAAAAACTAAAGGTATAACCATGGGATTTCCTGGTGTCTCTGATTACAGCTGATCTATTTATGTTGCATATAGAGTGTTACCTTTTTCATGAGCACCATAAAACTAAGTATTTAGCACAGATAAATCGATGACACTCTTCATTATTAAGACGTTTCTAAAGGCTTTTCCCAAGTTGATTATTACATTTTCATTTCAAATAAAATTCACTCTTGAAATTGAAAACGAACACAATGAACTAATGTTTTAAGACTGTCTTGTGAAAAAGAAATTCAAAAGGGATTCTTAATCTAACCATCTATTGAAAACCAACACATTCTAATCTTTATGTTGACTTTAATTCAGCACATCCATTTAGTACGATTTCATTAGCTCTAAACTTTTTCAGAAGAGCTGACAAAATTATTGCATCAGAAGACAGACAACAGGAATCTGAGAAATATTATCAACGTGCAATTTAATAATTTTCTTATGAATATTATTAAAAAATATACAAAAACGGATTGACCTATTATTAACTAATAATAGATCAATCAGTGTGTCATGGATTGGTACTGTTTTTCTACCTTATCGCCATGACACGACGGAGGAATTTTAAAATTTTAAAGCAAGATATAATTCAAGCCCTCTACAGAATAACCAACACGCTTCAATTTATCTTGGTAAAACCAAAAGGAACATCTCCTTCACCTCTAAACAAAACAGTGTCTACAGGTTAGATTGCGTCAACTGTGATGACTTTTTTCACTAATGAGTCTTCTCGAGAAATTATGACTCGTGCCAAAAAATATGACAGCTACACAAAACAACCTCCGAATAATCCCGTAGATCTCAAAAGGCTGCAAATCAAATCAGTAATAACGGTACATGATATTTACAACAACCACAAAATAGATATGTAATATCCAAATCATTCAGAAATGTTTTTCGAACTACCAATAAAGGCGTGTGGCTGAAGCATTTCATATTTTCTAAATCCCCCCCCCCTCCACTTGATATAAAGGGATGTCCTACTGTTCATTCGACACAGTCTATCTGCGCAAGCAACAACAATTAAATAGGTCGGATTTCTCATACACATATCTCCAAAATTTTCCTCACCTAATATATTACGTTTTCTGCATGCACAGACATATAACAAGCATTCATATGCAGAAACAAACATAGTTCACTGTAAAACACCTTGACTCAGGTTGACAGGATTTCAATATGATCAGGCTTTAATCAAGTGTACTGGCCAGGAATGAAGGTAGACGTTGCTAAATATGTCCTCGCCTAGCCCTAATGTCAGTTAACGAAAGAAAATCGGTATATACTCATGACTCTGCAACTCATCCCAACAACAAGTGTGCGATCTGTGGTCAGTAGACGTGATGGGGTCGTTTTCGCGGACATCGAGTGACAACCAATACCTGTCGGTGATAGCAAAACATTCTACACGAAGGGTGGATGCCGTTGTTATTCCCGACCAAAGCATAAAAATAATATGAGATCGACCTGAAATGATGAAGATGACGTTGTGCGAATATACAAGTGAAGATGAGGTGTATACATTTTATTCCAATCAGTAACTTCATGAAGTAAATCATTCCTTCTGCTCAGTTGATCGTTATCAAGCTGCTACAGAATTGAAGACATCAAAGTAGTAAACTAGCTTCAAATTTTTTAGAACTTTTCATCTACACTGTAGTATGTGGATTTATTTATCATGAAGCAATTAGGGGTATACCAATTTTATCCAATCAAGATTTGGTTTCTTCTCAGATTCACAGGCTTAAAGCCTGTTGAGAATTACCTATCTATCGACAGGTAAACTATCTCAACTTTGATTGAAGTCTAGTAAAATGTATCTTGTCCTAAATTGGTAAGATATAACTTTCTCACACGAAAATATTTAATTGCAATTAGGAGTTTTAACATAGTTTAGGAATAGCTTTCTAAATTAAATTAAAAAAGTTCTAGTCATCTGTATTTAAGTAAATAGTTCGTTTATAAACAAACCACATAATTTGCTTCAGATACTGGTAAGTCTCCCAGACTATGGTGTTTCTCCTAATTTTTAAGTCTCTCAGCTTCATTTAAAACAAGTTCAGCCGATGTTAAAATTAATCAAGAATAAATTACATGTTTTTCTCTCAATAGATTTTCAATTAATGTTGGACCCAACTTATTTTAGTTACTAGTACTTCGACTTCAAATGATTTTACTCCACATTTATTATCCACTTAGCACTCGAGTATCTATTTCAAGTGTTTACTGTGAATAACTATGCGAAATATGGTTATTCGGTCAATTAAAACTCTTATATGTATAACGCGAATACTATCCAAGAAATAGAATTGTCAATAAAAATAGATTAGACTTTATAAATTTGAATGTTAAACTAATTGAGATATCTCGTCGTCTGAACCGGGTTGGAAGAATAATGTTTTATCACATTTTATATCATGAATTAAGTTCGTAATTACACCATGTACGTCAACTCTACTATCATCGACTACAAACGTAAGTGTATGCAACAAATAGGTTCCACAGCACTGTGTCTAATAAAATAGTACGAGTGTTACTATTATAGATGTTACGAAGTATGCTACCCAGAAGTCAGTGTGACTTAGATATCTGCAGAGTAACCGGCTATGAGAATGACGAATTTTTAAGAATATCTAAGTTGTAAGTCAACCATTAGACGAATTCTTAACAAATTGTTACCGTTTATGGGAAGATCAAAATTTAGTCGTATATCTCATAAACATATCCACCCATATTTAGAAGCACTAAGTTCCAATTTCCTTCTCAGACACCTTAAGGTAATCGTGTAGAGTTCAATATACAGGTAAACTCATGAGAACGAAGTGAGTATACAACTTTTGAATCGTAAGCATACAAAGAGCGTTTATCCCAACTAAAGCATCTGCAGACTTCATTTTATATGTTGAAAACAGCAGTAGATCCGAAGCAGTTTATCGAATAACACCATTTGTAACCAATTTAGCATTTGAAAAAAAATGAGTTAATTCTAACAATTTGATATCACTGACAGTTTAGTCAAGTAAGTAATGGATCCCTAATCCTATAAGATGAGAGTTTGCCTACGAAATGCCTGTGGTCAATTATATTGAAAGCTTTAGGCAAGTCAAATAATGTAACTAATACTAGGTGCCAAAGGTAGCATTAAGTGACAAGTAATACAAAGTATGATTTAAGGAAACCATATTCAGAATTATAGGTAAGATTTTCGGAAAGTAGGGAGTCTAAGATTTTGTAACATATCACTTTTTTCGATTATTCTAGAGATAACGGCTGATATTTATGGATCTATATTTGTACAAGTTGGTCCTGTCTCCTAATTTTTATTGAGGAACTACATATAAAGTTTCTTATATATTTGGACAAGTGCTCGTTTCTAAAAGGAGATTAAAAGGTTTCAGTAGAAGTAATGGAATATCGAGCTCACCAAATCTGAAGTAAATGGATGCCATTCAGTCTACTCCGTAACTACTTGTGGTCTTAAGAGGATTTATGGCTTTGAAGATATGGCCGGAAGTGCAGGAAATGGGTCCCCTATAATTAAGTGGGCAAGTGCATGGTGTCTACTATAATGTCGTCGACGGGTTTACTTGTGTCTATAAAAAGTGTAGTTGAATAGGTTAGTATTAACATTAAGATCGTTTATAAATAAGCCACCGTGTGAGATACAAAAATATACCTGATATATTACCGCGTTACTAGAGTGGTAATTCGAATATCATGCTATGAGGTCAATTATTGACTTTAATTGAGTAACAGTACAAAGATAACTGTTAGGAGTAATTAAATATGAATATTTACATTAAATGACACAAATTATTGTGACTATCTTATCCATTTAATCTTTTAATCACTTCCTAAATCTCTTATAACTGATGACCTAAACTTTTAATGAATGTTTTTCCAATTTTGTGATAATGGTTTTGTGATTAGTTATTTAATATGTATCAGTTTAAGCCATTATGCTAATTAAAAACTTTTATTGTAGTTGAGTGTTGTGCAGATTGCTGGATTTGATATATCGAATCGGGTTGAGTAAGACAGCCATCAAGATCTCAAATTGACTGAAATTAGAAATATTAACCATTGGATATCACGTCATTGGCTTAAAAGTCCGCCACAAAGCCTGAAAGTCTTGATCTTGCAGCCTAGATGAAATAGTGGATGTATAATGACTGAAAGTCCCATACTAAGACGAAATAGTCGTTTAATGCTTCTTGGTTATCTAACTCAAGCCAGTTAGTGATACCACTGTGAAGACTTTTAACTCATGCCTTTCAATTTTTCACTTTTCGCAGTCGTGACAGTTACGTATACCAAGTTATTTTTATTATGAATGGTCCGTTACTGTACAAGTGTAGTTTGTTAACGTTAAAAGTACACTTTTAATAAATGGACCTGCACTGTAATCACATTTTTAAATGGTTGAAGTATTTACAGTTTTGATTGACCCAACGTTCATTATTTAGAATGTATTTTGTAGAGATCAGTATTAGATTTAGGTGATTGGGTTCATTACAGATTGGTGTTGGTATGGTACTATCGAAAGGCAGAGGGTACTGAACAACTATTTTGTTTTAGTGTGGGATTTTACGGGAGTGTGTTCCATTGATCCCACGGGGGAGTCAAACCAAAGGTTTTCAGGTTGGAGGATATCTAACCCTCTACACCACTGTGGCTGCGTTTAGTGGTAGAATTCCCACTTCCAACAATTTGAGATATAGCGCGACGAACAGACAATATCATTAGTAATAAGTATGTCACTCCTGACAAGTCTGATCTCCACTAGTCATGACTTCTCACAAGAGCTTCAGTAACATCCTGTAGTTAGCTATTAGTGAGCTGATTAGTGTTTTGTGGTGAATGGCATTAGGATGTCTCTCCTGTGGTGTGGAGGGTTAGGAGCTCATTAAAGTGAAGGCCTTGGGTTTAATTCCCCGCTGGGGGGGTGGAATCAATGGCATGCACTTTTGAAGAGTCCCATACTAGTAAGAAACAGCTATTCAGTGTTCTCTGGTTTTCCTTGGTACCCTACCAATATCAATCTGTGACAAATTCAATCAACTCATATTATTTACTTGTGAAAGTCATTGGTAAATTTCATAATTGAAAACAGCAATTCATTTATTAAAAATAATGATTACTTTTACTGAAAATTGCTTCAAGATTACAATCATATGCAATAGATTACATTGCTTTGATTAGGTATTTTCATTAAATGACCCTATAAAGACATTGGGAACACTAAATTACGCGATGAGATATTTCTTTTCAGTAATCTCTTTCTCAAGGCTGAACACCAATATATAGTTTGCATTTGTATATGAAATTTAATACCAGTAAATTATGTTGATTTAAATAGTAATATTAATGATAATAATAGTAATTATCAGAAAACAGAATGTGAAGTTGGTTGACAACTATAACTGATTACATAATGATAGAAGTTGCAAAAAAAGAAGACACGTAATTGTCTACTAATTATTAGATTCAATTAACTGTTTTCGATAATTACGTAGTACTAAAGAGTGGGAACATTTGAAATTAGATTTGGAGATCAGTTCACTAATCAAGTTGGTGGCATAAGAAATAAAGAACGAACAGTAAGTTCGGAATAAAATAAATGAAATAAACATGTAATAATTCAATAGTGATGGCCAGTTCATGGAGATGAGTATGACCAAAATAGTTTATTTTTTCCACCTTATTAACATGATTTGAGGTTAAAAAAACAACGTCAGAGATGGAAGTAGCTGCTTATTTTTCTTAGTAAACTTTGTTTGTTTTAAAGATATAAGTTGATATATCTTTATGGCACTTCGTATTAAGCATACCACTAACGTTGAGAAAAAAGTGATGTGTTGACAACAGGTAAAATTCATTAGAGATTACTGGATCAGTTCGACAATGTTTTACATTATCTCTTTAAAGTTGATAAAAGATTAAGCCTACTAACTTAACATTGATGTATGTAAGATTAGGTAGGGAATTTTACAAATATATATCACTTATTTTATAGGTAGGGATTAGTTGTATTTGTTTAAAATAAAGACTGAATATTTTCGTTTATTTTTAGGACTACAGGAAAAGGCTGTAAGTGACTGAAAATATAACAAAAATGGTTAATCCACATAAAAATTAGTATGTATGGTTTTCTACTGACTTGTTGTTTATCTTAAGTAATCCTAGTTCCCAACTTATTGCGGAGCGTCAAAATTCACATGTCAGTAGGTTTTATTATAACGGAATAATATTGGTTTATTCTATTTGTGAAATCTGATTTCAGTAAAAAGAAATACCTGGTGATTTCTTTATGCTGACAAGTTAAAAATGAATGAATAATGTATTTGGTTGGTATTATTAAAAGATAACACACCTATACAGAGATGAAAACGAATTATGATGAGGTAAACTTTAAAAACAGCATCATACTGGAAACAGTTGTTTTCTTCTTTAAGGAAATCTCCTTTTAATACAATAGATTTAAATATGAGCACAAGCCATTATTGTTTCTGAATCGTTATTTCCAATGATGATCTTCCATGGTATT
The DNA here is from genome assembly GCA_034768735.1 of Schistosoma mekongi. Taxonomy (NCBI): domain Eukaryota; kingdom Metazoa; phylum Platyhelminthes; class Trematoda; order Strigeidida; family Schistosomatidae; genus Schistosoma; species Schistosoma mekongi. The sequence goes on along the minus strand of CM068305.1, from coordinate 43,031,169 downwards.
AAATGGAGTGTATTATACTGTACTCAACATACTTTGTTATTTTAGTGGTTAGAAAACCTGATAATGACAATAAAATTATTTTATGACGTTTATCAACTTAACCCTTGAGTAAAAAATATCCGTAATCATCATGACGATTTATTTAGAAGTTTAGGGTAGTATCCAGATTGAACTGGTGACTGTGTGGTCCTAGTGTGAAGCATACTACTCTAACTTGTATTTCAACAACGATCTCAAAATGTTTTGTAGGAAGTTCCAACCTGTCGAATTATTTACTAACAAAGCCATTATATTTATGCATTGAATATTTTTGATCCGCATAATTTTATTACCCCATATTAAGGTACTATTCAAACTGAATTACAAGTAGCTTTACTGTCCACTTATACTCAGTCCAGTATTCTACTAAACATATAAAACGTGAAAAAGCGATTATTGTTGTTTGTGAGTTTGAAATAAGTTGAATATAACCTTTTCTCTTGTGTTCCACAAATTAGCTTATGACTCATAAAACTAACTAAATCATGTCTACACTTTTCTGTCTTCAAATACTATCAACTACATTTTTGCGTACTCTGAGTTGCCAACTTCATTTTTCCATGGTGCTTTCGTTTAAAGAATTTTGAGTCATTATCAAATGTTCGTAGTTTCTGTTGTGGAACACATTTTGGAGATTTGTCGTATTTATGTAAAAATGAATATTCCAAATGGACTGAAGATTAGTTGTGGGTTTTGTTTCAAAATATGTTTACAGTATCTGAGTATTCGACCATAAAATGGAAAGGTACTAATTTTTATCTCACACGTAATACTACATTCCATTTCTTTAAGCAAAAAATCTGATTATCGAATGGTAGTAACGGTTATTTCGTGTGAAAACATTTCCTGGGTATCCGTACTCGGTACTTATATTTAACAGTGTATCACATCTGAAAAATTGGTTAATTCGGTGAAATTATTATCTGCTGCACTATACTATACATAGTCTCGTTGTAAATCCTTTATGATAACGATATAATGTTGAATCTGGTTGATTAAGGGCTTCCATCAAAAATTAGTAGTTTTAAAAGTAGTAAACATTAGTTAACATGTGAAAGTTAAACGCCATTTGTTGATTTACATTTTCATTAAACTCTGGTATATGACTTTAGCTTCAATTGACTCTTTTACTGCTTTTTACTCAGAAAACATTACTTCAACTCCTATTTTCATTATTAAAAGGTTATATATTAATTAATAGAATGAAACTGAAAAATGTAGACATTTAATTATACAAATAATAGAAATCACTCATGTGTGAATGAGTAAATTGTAAGAAAAAAACAATGTAAATGAATGGTCAAGTGCAACGTAATAAAGAAATTATTTGTGTAGTTGGTCATTTTGTTCTTCTTATATGTTTTAGGCGAATTAGTACAGCCATTCATCCGAAATATTTTGTTGTAAAATGTATGTAACAGCGAATGTCACTTGTTTGGAACGTGTTTAGGGTTCTTTATTTGCTTTACTTTTGTCTTGATTTGATAATAGAATGAAACTGTGTATCAGTGCTTTCAAAAATTATCCCTCCGTATGATCTGAAAGAAGAACTGTATTTCCTTCAGACACCATGTTAAACAATTGATACGTCTGTAGAAAGGCATACTACAAATATATTTATCAAAATATATAGGGTTTATACAATTAACAAGTATTCCAATTGATGATATCTACCATTTCATATAAAAGTTTGGATGTTGTGCATCACTATTGTGGGTTGGATTATTGTTATCATTCAATATAAAATCTGTACTTACTTAAAAGAAACTGATGAAAATTTTAGATTGCTTTATAGTTTGGTAAATAGGAGGACAGAAATCTAAATGTTCGTCCTTTAAAGTACTTGAATGACAAAATCCCGGTATGAGAATAAGTTATACAAACATGCTGACAAAAGTACTTTAGAGTTTTTGACAAAGGATAATAACTTCTTTATTTGAACACTGATAGAATACTTAAAGGAAGCTTTATTCTCATTATCTGTATTTAATTTATTCGAAAACAGTTACATTATAGGTAAATTTTTTGTTGGCCTTTGTTGGAAGTCCATATCTCGTTATCGAAATTCCAATTTCATTTCATAAATACAGAGGTGATTATGCCACCTTGACAGTATTATATACAATAAAATTGCAATGATATTCAATCATGGTATAATAATTATATGATAACAACTCAAAAAATTCTTAGTTGTTTGAATTTGGTATATATTGATGCTGGTTGGGTACCACTGGAAACCAAGGAGTATTGGACAGTTGTTTTGTGCTAGTATGAGACTCCTCAACGGTGCACATCTTTTCCTCAGAAGTCTGATGGCAAAGCGTTGGCCTCGAAACCAGAAGGTCCTAGGTTCGATTCCTTAGAGGGTCGTGTATTGTTGAGTTCTTAGTTGTTTATTAATTAGTTCTTTTTTTTACGGAAGACAACTGAGAAAATCAGCCGAATATTGGACAGTGGAGTAAAAATACAAAGAAACAGTTGAAAATGTAGGTCGACACATTCATTTGAGTGAATTTTCGCTATGTGCTGTGAAGAAAATTATCAAGATTAATGCATCCATTGACGAGGAAATTATCAATATTTGTCCATGTGCATCATTCATTGAATCCGTAGCTCAAATGTAAGGCTTATAGTTAGGCACAGGTTATATTCTTCTACCATTTAAAAGCTGCCAAATCAGCCTGGCAAGCAACCAGAGGCATACTGTAATTGTATGTTTTACCATTTCTATCGTATTAGAGTACATTTTTCGTTTATTGTGAATTTTCTTAATCTTTTCACTAATGCTGCAATGTTTGATGATCCATTCTGCAAAGAATTTGTTATATGTGCAACGTTTTACATGTTTATAATATTTTCTGCTGCTGAGTAGTTTTGCCATAGAGCTAAGGTCAGCATAAACGTTTAACCGTTTTAACAATTTCATTTGTTTGGAGCAATATTCTTAAATTTCAGAATGCAGTTGGGTGAGGGGGGAGGTTTAAAATTTGGCTTTTTAGCTACTTTTAATGCCCCTGTCAACTTAGAATTTCAAATGTTCAAAGATTTGTTCTAAAGAGATCTTTAGCACTTGCTGTTCATAATTTATTTTAAATTTGAAGAATAACTTGTACTTTGTTGTTGTCTACTGCATCATGAACGGTCGGTGACCATCCACAAGTCAAATAAACTCTTGAAGGCTAGTAATAAATGATATTAAAGATGTTTTTAATTGGATTATAAGGACTCGATACAACGCAACATTGAATAAATTTCGTGAAGCTATATATCTATTACCGAATGTCAGTTGCATTTAGCCTATGAGTAATTAACAATATGCACAGTTGATGTATTGTAGTTATGTCGTTGAAAGGTGAAAAAAGGGAACTGAGAATCGCAAGTTTGCTGCTTCTGCCATAGGATGAAAGGCATCTGTCGTAGTCAGAGGGAGTAAAGTAGCAATTTACTGTCAGTTTTCCTTCAAATCCAGCACGTATAAGTCAATTGGTTGTAAAATTATACATTTAATAAGATATGAGTATGATGGATTTATAATAATATCAAGCGAAACTCTACCTATCCACCAGTGTGACAGAAAATATTTAGTGAATGATACACAGTGGTCTTTGTAAATTGTGAATTTCGTGTAGCCGAACATTTAGTACACACCACTATCGTACTGACTTATTAAGCTGTAAGTAATAGTTACCCTACTGCTTGCTCACACCGGTTATGAACCGTAGGCGAACTAGTAGTCATTTACTTGAACATGATTGAATATTTACAACCACTGGACCTGTTATAACCTTTATGATTACCTTTCATCTGTCTGCCACTTCAGGAAGACGTAAATAAAATATTTTTTGCTTATGATTACTGGAGTACAAAGCTTCGAATGAACATGTAAGTTAACCATCTTTGTAAAGTTAATACATTGCTAGATATTAAACAGATGATATTTGCATTTTACATTTTAGCTAATAAAGGAAGATGGACCTCAAATTTTGTTGCCGATATATTGATTGGCTACTAGCGTATTGACATTGTTACGTTTATTAAATGTATTGTTTATCCGTATCATACATTCATGTTTTCACCGTGTACACGCCTATGGATTTGCGAAACGAATAGTGAGTTTGTCGTTTATTTGCATAAAATATAAGTTTCTGAACATACCGAAAATCGGTAGTGAAGTATGTGACTAGATTTTTTGAGCATACAAAAATTTATCGTTATACAACTCACGGGGAAGTTAACGAGGTAGTCTTTCTAGTTGCACTTATCTTGTAGGTGGAAGGGATCCTAGTAGGTTATCTAAGGGGAATATAATATGTTAACGGATATCAATCTCCAAGCTAGAGATAAGTAAGTTTTCTATGTGTTTTACTTATGATTTTTTAAGTATGAACTAAGTACTATAAAATGACTATGTAATGGAGGGCTTTAACAACTTCAGGGTGATTTTTATTAGCACCTAATCTTGTAAAATCAACTTTAGAAAATAATTAATGGCATTTTTATTAATAGGCAAATATATTCTTTAACATTTAAATTGGCTCTTCATTTTTACTATCGATGTTTATGATGAGGAAATGCACAATAGGCGTTTTTATGACTAAGGAATAGGAAGCACTGCTTATTACATATACTGTTCATGCAAGTATAGAGTTATATTAAAGTCATCGTGTATTGGTGAATGCTCTTGTTTGCGGCTGTGATATAACAAATTATACTGAACTACTATCTATTTCTAATTTGTGAGCGATTAAAATTCATAAGATTTCTGACATGGTAATGACCAAAATTGGTATCTATATATGCATGACATTCATAAAGTTAAAACAAGAGAGTCACTTGATAACCAGAGGTACACACTGAAGCATTTTAAACTATATACATAATCTTCTTACATCAATTGTATATGACATAAAAGTTACCGATATATAACCATAGGCACTACATAAAAAAGTAGAAACAATTTAGGTATTGAAGCGGTTATGAGGATAAATACTTGAAATTTAGTTGTAATTTATCCTGCTACACCTATGGTACTTTACTTTTGGATGTAGATACTGCATCGCTGCCATGAGTCTTCCGTGCGTTAATTGTAGGCAAATGTATGGGAGAAGTACATAGTAGGGGATATATAACAAGTAATCCGAAAAGTTTGGTTAAATACGCCATCCAAAACCTATGTATACCCCTTTACTTTAATTGAGTGTTTGTGGATATGTTTAATAAAGAGGTTTACGTTAACGAAAGTAACTACTCAAACGCAATAAATGTGAGTGATGATTTTTAGGCGAAAAAATCTGTTTACAGATGTTTCGACTACAGTTTACATGAATACACAGAATAATCGGATAACAGTAATGTCTTCGTTGACAACGATTGGCATAAGTAACCGTCCTTGATATCCTAAAATGGAGATAAACAGTGTATTTAGTGTTTTTTTATGAAAAATAAGTTACGGTAAATTTTTGGAAGGAAATGATTATTCATGAAAACAATGTCTTTTGATGTGAAGCGTAGTATTATTAATTCATGCAAGTACTAGAAAATAAACAGCTCTTCACTAACGTATATGACTGAGTCTACGAAATGTATAGTGGTTTTCTAGTATGTATGCGAGGCAACAGAATGTGATAATTATCCTTCTTCAAAAATCACCACCAGTAAAAGTTACTCAGAGAATATGGGCTGAGCATATTCAATTAGTTTTACATGTCATGAAAAGATCCCTCATCATCATCATCATCAATGCCTGTTACTCCAAGTGGAGCATAGACCGCCCACCAGCATTCTCCAGCCAACTCTGTCCTGGGCTTTCCGTTCTAGCTCTTCCCAAGTGCTGTTCATTCTCTTCATGTCTGTTTCCAATTCCCGACGCAATGTGTTCTTGGGCCTTCCTCTGTTTCTGTGGCCTTTAGGATTCCAAGTCAGTGCTTGTCTTGTGACACAGTTTGATGGTTTCCTCAGTGTGTGTCCAATCCATCTCCAGCGTCTTTTTCTAATTTCTTCCTCAACTGGAAGTTGATTAGTTCTCTGCCACAACAGGTTGTTGTTGATGGTATCTGGCCAACAGATCCGAAGAATCCTACGCAGGCAGTTGTTTATAAATACTTGTAACTTCTGTAGGGTACTTTTTGTAGTTCTCCAAGTTTCAGCTCCATACAACAGGACTGTCTTCACATTTGTGTTGAAAATTTTGACTTTTATATTGACTGACAGTTGGTTTGAGTTCCAGATGTTTTTCAGCTGTAAAAATGCTGCCCGTGCCTTACCAATCCGCGCCTTCACATCCGAATCAGACCCTCCGTGTTTGTCGATGATGCTGCCCAAATATGTAAACGTTTCAACGTCTTCCAGAATTTCTCCGTCAAGTGTAATTGGGTTAGAGTTTGTTGTTTTGTATCGGAGGATCTTGCTTTTCCCTTTGTGTATGTTGAGGCCTACTGCTGCTGAGGCTGCTGCTATATTGTTGGTCTTCTTCTGCATTTGATGATGTGTGTGAGAAAGAAGAGCTAGGTCATCTGCAAAGTCCAAGTCATCTAGTTTCGTCGATGTTGTCCATTGTATTCCGAGAGTGCCTTCAGATGTTGCAGTCTTCATGATCCAGTCGATGACCAGTAGGAAGAGGAAGGGCGAGAGTAAGCAGCCTTGTCTAACACCGGTCTTCACTTCGAATGAATCTGTGAGCTGACCTCCATGCACGATTTTACAATGTAGTCCGTCGTAAGAATTTCGTATGATGTTGACTATCTTCTCGGGTACGCCGTAATGTCGTAGAAGGCTCCATAATATTCTCCTATCCACGCTGTCGAATGCCTTTTCATAGTCGATGAAGTTGATGTAAAGTGGTGAATTCCATTCAATTGATTGTTCAACAATGAACCGTAGAGTGGCGATTCGATCGGTACATGATCGATCTTTACGGAATCCAGCCTGTTGATCTCGGAGTTGGCCGTCGACTGGGCCCTTTAATCTGTTCAATAACACTCTGTTGAAGACCTTTCCTGGTACTGAAAGTAGAGTAATGCCTCTGTAGTTCTCACAATTGCTGAGATCGCCTTTCTTTGGTATCTTGATGAGGTACCCTTCTTTCCAGTCTGCTGGAACTTGTTCTTCCTCCCAAATCTTCCTGAAGAGAATGTGGAGTATCTTTGAAGTTGCTTCTATATCTGTCTTCAGTGCCTCTGCTGGTATGTTGTCTGGTCCTGCTGACTTGCCACTCTTGATCTGTCTGATGGCCATTTTGATTTCTTCGACTGTTGGTGGGTCTGTGCTTATAGGGAGATCCGTGGCTGCTGCTTCGATGACTGGTGGGTTCAGTGGGGCTGGTCTATTCAAGAGTTCTTGGAAGTGCTCTACCCACCTGTTCCGTTGTTCATGCACTTCAGTGATTGGTTTGCCAGACTTGTTCTTGATTGGCCGTTCTGGCTTGTTGAATTTCCCAGCTAACTTCTTCGTTGTATCATATAAGAACCTCATATTTCCTTCTCTTGCAGCTTTTTCCGCTGTCATTGCTAGGTCCTCAACAAACTTCCGTTTATCCAACCTGATGCTCCTCTTCACTTGCTTGTTGACTTCGGTGTATTCGGCCTGTGCCTTGGCTTTCTCTGCTCTTGTCCGACTGTTATTGATCGCTGTCTTTCTGTTCCTCCTTTCTTGGATCTTGTCCAGAGTTCTAACAGAAATCCACTCTTTTTGGTGTTGTTTCTTGAGACCCAAAACCTCCTGACATGTTGAGGTTATTGTTCCCTTAATCTCTTTCCAGTTGTCTTCCATATTAGTTCCACCTTTTTCTAGTAGATTATGAAATGCCTGAAACTTGTTGCTGAGAATTAATTTGAATTCGTTGCGTTTGTTAGTATCACGGAGAAGGGCTGTATTAAACTTGTGTAATACTGCTGCTCCAGTTGTCCAGTGCTTCCTCAGCTTCAGTTTCATTTTAGTTACCACCAAATGGTGATCTGAAGCTATGTCGGCTCCTCTCCTTGCTCTTACGTCTTCCATGGTCCTTCTAAACCTCTTATTGATGCAGATGTGGTCGATTTGGTTCTCCGTGATGTGGTCCGGTGAAATCCATGTAATTTTGTGTATACGTTTGTGAGAGAAAATGGTGCCACCTATAATCATTTTGTTGAAGGCACATAAGTTCACGAACCTCTCACCGTTATCATTCCTTTCTCGCAGTCCATGTTGTCCCATGATGTCTTCATACCCGGTGTTATCCACTCCGACCTTGGCGTTGAAGTCGCCCATTAGAATAGTCAGGTCCTTGGCTGAACATTTCTCGATGATTGACTGCAGCCTCGCATAGAACTGGTCTTTGTCGTCTTCGTGGCTGTCGTTGGTGGGTGCGTAGCACTGGATGACATTCATTGCAATCCCTTCCTTCTTCGTCTTGAAGGATGCTGTGATGATCCTAGGTCCATGAGGTTCCCATCTTATAAGAGACTTCCATGCATCTTGGGATAACACCAATGCTACTCCTTGTGTGTGTGGGGCGTTTTCTTCTTCGTGGCCGGAGTATAAAAGCACATTTCCCGAGGATAACCGTTGCTGTCCAGCTTGCACCCAATGCGTTTCGCTTATTCCAAGTATCTTCAGGTTGTATCTTTTCATTTCTTCAGCTATTTGCATGGTCCTCCCTGTTTCCCACAGCGTGCGGACATTCCACGTACCTATACTAATGGTTGCTCTGGTTGTCAGAAGAGACATCGGCCTCGTGGCTTCCGAAGAAACTCGGCTTTCACCATGAGGCGTCATAACATACCTTCCAACTCCCAGGGCAGAGTGAAAATGGTTATAAAGGTTTTTACTGGTTAGCGTTTTTTTAGCACATTTGCTGTTTTACGGGATGGGGTTGCTAGCCCCATCCCTGAGTAGCAATATTATTTCTTCTGAGATTCATTTGAAAATAGAAAGCCTTGTATAACCACCAAATCCACCTAAGTGGAATCAATATAAGCAATATACACCATAACAGTTGATTAGAACTCCTAGATAATGACCAGACAACAAGTTGAACGTAAAACTATTCAACCAAAGTTCCACGCATATTATGAGTTTGATGTGCAAAGGCAGCTGGCAATAAATGTTACTATCATAGAACTGAAGTGCCCAAATTCGGTACACTTCTGAGGCTGGTTGACAAATCAGACATAGAAAATACTATCCCGTTCCCTTATATAAATTTAACCACTCTTCATCGTATTTATCACATTTACATTCATTTGTTCCTTTCATTCCTATAAAAATGGAAGTCGTTCGACAAGTTGGCTAGTGTTTTACGTCTGTTAACTACGTTCGTTAGACAGTTTCATTTTGGAGTTGAAAATTTTCGGTTCGTGTGAAAATCATTAATAGTAAGTGCTGTTAACAACGCTCCTTGAGTAATATGTAAATAAGAAATGTCTTTTTTGAGTATAAATGTTCTACGGACCAACTGACTATATGCAAAACTTCTAAAAATTTCCACCACTTATTTACTGGAGCAGAAACTTACCTCTAACGACCGTATATCACAGGATGACCTGAAACAACGTTGCAAAAATATATTATTCATAACACGGTTAACTCAATTACGATTTAATGATTAGTATCACTAAAATAACATTGATAGTAGATGAATATATTCTGGCACTATTCACTAGATATTAGAAATAATTTAAATCATCTTCGCTTCATAGCAACTCACTGATAATGTCCGTGATTGTACACTGTAATGAACTGGACTCACCATTTATAAGGTTGCGGCTTATATTTGCAATTAAAAATATATTAGGTTTCATTTAAAGATTATGAAAACTCTGCTGGTAGTAATTCAAGAAAAGTTATGTTCTTCTCACATAGAGTGCGACAAAACGTTTAATGAAATATTCCTTCAGAAAAGAAGATCTAAAGGTGAAAATGAACTGAATAGATTTATTGAACGCTTAATTCAGGGATAAAGTTGTAAAATGACTTTTAAAAAGATTGTCACTTCTCTCAAATCCAAATTTGTTAGCTTGATATAAAAATTGTCATTTTAGAACGTTTTTTGTTTTCTTGTTTTACAAACTATAGGTTGACAGGCGCCAGGTTTGGCACACTATTTATGTGCATAAACTTGTATATCAACTTGCAAAATAAGTATCTGTTGTCAAAATGATTAAAGTATATATATATATATATATATATATATATATATATATATATATATATATATATATATATATATATATAGTCAATTCATTCTTCACACTATAGTAAAATTGTTTAAGTTGAAACTAGGCCGTCGGGTAGTATTGAAACGTGGTTATTTACGCCTATATCAGTCTGGAGTTTGTTGGTGGTAAATCTACGTAACAGTGAACTCATGCCAACACTTGGGTGGGCATACAATGATATCTAAATCTCCATTTTTAATAGAATCAAGACATTCTATATGTAGTGTTAATGAAACACCTAACTTTTAATTTAAAGCATTTAAAAATGTAGGAGTCTCTATATTGGAGATATAATTTTTCGTTTCTGATACTTCGAATTAGTTTATTTAACGACAATACAGATCATATTTTAAATGAAGTGACTTGGAATATTCAAGGCTTCATTAGATTTGACAAATAGCTATAAGGATTTTCAAGAGTGCTGCTACTATCACTCAGAACTGAAATTTGTTATTCAAAATTAAATATAATATTAATAAATCAGTCAAATAGATTATTGTATTGACAAGTAGTAACGTCTTATTGATAATATCAGACGTCAAGAATTAGAATGTCGAGTAGTATATGTTGTTTAACTTACACGAGTAAGGGAAATTAAGAACTCATGAATAAGCATATGTGATCAAATGCACATAGCCTATGATAATTTCAGATTCGTGTTTACTTACGTATTGAGGGATAAGGCCTATTTTACTTCATTTAAGATTTATCTGATGACTATGAAAATATCTCAGTCAGATTTATGGTTAAGGTTTACAGAATAAATTCTGGTTCTACCTTGAGCAATAAATATGAGCTTATTCACTGTTTACTTTCTATGATAATTTTGTCCCCATGGAAGTATTACTAAATATTTGTGTTTGACAAGAGTTCAAAGAAAATTCTATAAAATTTTCCTTTTCTTCACGCTGACTTTTTGTTTTATCCTGCCTAATCTATTTTCTAGACTGATTGTATTTATAGTGAAGAAATAGTAAGGAACTTATTGAATAACTGAGTATTCATTACTGTGATAGTGATTTTGGGTAATACATGACACTAAATCCTAGAGTGTATCCTGTTCAGGGTTATGTGGGTCCACTACTCCAGAGTTATAAAAACGACCACTTATTTATCTTTTAGAGTACTTAGCTTCTGTATAACTGATGTTAGTTAGTGAAGGCGACATTACTCAGTTGTGCAAAATATTAATAAAGTAATTGAAGTTACTAGTCAAACTAACAGGAAGCAGAATGTTCGTGTTATATATATTCTGTGACATATGGTAAAAGACGAAATAACTGAGTAACATATGTTTTGTAGATTTCAGAATACGGATATGTTAGAGTGACTCTTCATTACATATTTTAATAAATTTATTAAACAGGATTATTAGTGCCATTTTCCACTGTTCTTTAATTACAATAATAACAATCAACAAAAGATAATTATGTTTAATGTTTCATTGTGTTTCATTGTTTAAATATACTCTTAAAAAGATTATCCATAATGCATCTCGATAAGGTTGAGAGTAATTAGTTTACACCTTCGTTTAGTTGTCTTTTTAACTACAAAAATGGTTTCCTTCAAATTGTTCATTGGACACTGTCAAGTTCTGTGGAAACCTCACTGATATAATGAATACGAGTTATAAGTAAGATGTAGGGACGAAAACCTTTTTCTTTGTCAATTTCCCGAGTTTTAAAATCATATCACCTTGCTCATATTCACATATTCGATAAATATGTTAGGCTGATATAAATGATTTGCTGTATATGAAGTTGATTAAGATATATGAATATTTGTTTCGTTAAATAATTAACAGTAAGTTGTTTGTAAACTAGGCAGGATGGTTAACACATCAATTTCGGGTTCTATTTTCATTTACACTCTTCAAGAAATAGTGAGACATTTTCGCCATTTCAGATTACACATTTAAAGATGATGACTAAATGGTGAAATCTGCTGATGTTTTCTCGTTGAATCATGTCATTTAGGAAACGAAATGAGAAAGGAATATTCAATCACAGTTAATGTAATTTAAAGTAGAGTTCTGTGTTCCTTAGTCATCTTTCCGTGGTTATCAATAGTTACTGTGACCTGTTTTTTTCTCAATTTTCTTTCGCTTATAAGACTGTTACCATCCTCAAATCAAGTGTATACAGGTAAAGATATTCCAAAGGGTTTTAAATAAAAATTGCCCAGCCGAATTGTCCTACAAAAAGACTATACTGAAACATGATTTGGCTTGCGCAGTTAATTGTGAAATATGGTTAGGTATTTTGGTGATTGTAGAATATGAATATAATATCAAAACATTGATAATTATAAGACCATAATTAAAACGTTGGATAGATGGATTGCCTAGTAATCAAATTCTGCAAAAACTGAGCACTAGTATCTTTAACACCTACTGAACACTCACTGAAATACTGCAGGTACTGTGTTTGATTTTCGTTAGGGACACTGGTCAGTACTGCTGAAATGTCCCGTATCAGGACGGAATAGCTGTCTAATACCTCTTAGTTACCTCTGATTACCTAGACCAGCTCAATTTGTGATGTCAGCTTCAGATTCTGAAGTAATTCGAACCAGGGGATAAATTTGCAACTACAACCCTCTATCGTCAAAAAAGAACCCGTTGTTTGTTAATTATAGTAACCACTTAAAAATCAATATGTAAACCGAAATTTTACCAAAAATATAATCCAGTTATGTGTTATAGAAAAGGCACACATATTTAAATTTTCCTATTATAACTTTCAGATGTAAAATGAAAGCCGAGCTTTACATGATTGTTTCAGGATGAGTTCTAAAATTGTCAGACAAACTAGAAAAGCGTAGTGATAATGGCTTTTGCAGAGGAAACATTCATAAAAGCGTTGTTAATAATATGAGTACCACGCTACTAAAAGCTAGCTAATGGCAGCTCTGGTCAACTTTTCGGTAAACTAGCCAATTTACATTACTGTTAATTTGTTACGTAGTTCCTATTATTAGAACACATTGGTAAACAAGAATTTAGACGAAGAATGCAATCTACTATCAACATTTTATTTATATAAGTAACTTCGTTTCACGTTAGGTTGACGAAAATAAAAACAGAGGAATAATATTGCTCTTCAAGGTCAAAAAATTTTGGAATTATTATTTTGGAGTTAACCACTAAAATTCGAGAAGCACTGGATAGCCATTTCGCCCCATTATAGTGGGAGTCACTCAACAGTTCTCACTTTAGATGATCACTGTGATTCGAACTCAGGGCCTTCAGTTCGCAAAGATAATTCTTAGCCATGTGAACAACTAAGCCAACGTTCAGTAGCATAATTTCCACTCCTATCAATTTGTGTCGGCCCAACGATTAGTTAATGCCCTCAGTGACAGTTGGTTCACTCTCAACATGTCTGAACTCCACCAGTCATGACTTCTCATTAGGATATCGAGAACACAATGGAGTTAGTCACCAATTATTTGATTATTTTGGTTGAAGTGAGAAAGATGTTACAGTAGTTATTAAATTCACTTTGTCCTATGTCACAAACTGATAGAAGTGGGGATTACATTATTTGTCGTTGGTCCAGTGGTGCAGATAGATAAGCGTCAATCGTGAGACCTGAAGGTCCTAAGTTCAATTCCTGGTGGAATCAAGGGTGCACACTTCTGAGGAGTCCAGTTCTAGGACAAAACAGCTGTCTGGTGCTCCTTGATCATCAGTGGTACCCAACAAACATCAATTTTTGAGGAACAAAATCAGCTAAACTTAATATCTGTCTTTATAAGCTCACCTCAATTCACCTAATATGAGAAGCAATCAGTAAATTTCCAAGTAAATTACGGTGGTTTTGATTTCTTTGGGAATAACTAAACAATAATGAAATAAACACGACGGTTGTTTATTATTTCGTAGTAACAACATTATTTAACACCGGAAGCCTTTGGTCACTAGTAGTTTGTCAGCATACAACCGTTTGAATTCATTAATGGAAAAGCTGTTGATAATTTTATTGGGGAATAAGCCATATTTTATATTATGAGTTTTCCGTAATTATATAACCATTGAAAAGCAGGATACACCTAGATAGACCTTTCGTCCTAGTATTGGGCTCTTTAGAAGTACTCTTTGTGACTCCACCAGAGATCAAACTCCGCAAAATCCACACTTTAGGATATGGAATTCTACTTATTGGCTTATACTTTTACCTTCAACCGACTCGCGATACTGGATTTAGTGATACTATTGTTAATATATATTGGTGAAGATTGTAGTACTAGGACGAATAGGCTGTTCGGTGTTTCTTAACTTGTAGCATATGTTTAAGGACAGGAAGTCCTGTAAGACTACAAAATTCAATACATTACAGTCAGCAATAGTATAATGAGCTACATGATAGTTACAAAAGCATTCCTATCCATATTTAGTATTATCTGTTTACATTTTTTTAAAATATGACTTGTATACATGGAGAAGCAATGGCTGTTTCAGAGTTGACGTATTCACATATTCATGTGTTAGTTTGTTTTCAGTTTAAAGATCTTTCTGCATTTTAAGAAGGTAAATAATTGTGTAAGTGATTCAAAGAAAACTGTATAGTTAAATACAAGTGCCTAAATGTACACAAATTTTGCCTTTTAAAATGAATTTCGGTTTTCTTATGGATCAGTTAATTTACCTTGACAGGTTTAGCTGTATGTAGTCATATAAGCACAATATGCATGACTTTTGTGATTGTTGACTACCATGTATTTACATTCAGTTATTTGACTGCAAAAAGTAATGATCAAGGTTAAGTTAGCTACATACTTATTCTCAGTTTATTTATCTACACTCTGACGGGACTGTGCACGAACAACGAGTATATGATAGAGAAGTATGACTTGGAAGTATGTACTCTATCGTCAAATATTCATCAACACAATAGAAGGCCACCTACTGTTTTATTATTATGATAATTAGTTCATTTAACTACTATTTATAATTAAAGCTGCCAACTAAATTCTTACTGTTTATTTAATTCAAGTAATTCTACAGACGTGCACACAACTTTGAATTAACGGTTGATCTACTTTATATATTAACATAAAAAACAAGTATATTATGGTGACATAAAACCTAACGTACTGCACTACAATATACGAGGATTACTTTGTTTTCATTTAAATATATGAACTGATTTTATTGATGATTCATTAACTTTGTCTAGAGTGGGAAATAATTAGTTATGACTTCTTAAACACATTCAACGACTTTTATTTTTTATCTTGTATATATCTATTCGGTTTGGCGGCAGATATCTGTCAAGCAGATTTACCGAACAGGTTTGTTTGTTTAGTAAATAATTTCTCAACCTTGGATTAAAAAGACTTGGGCAATGTTACAACAAAACAAAGTCAATAATAGTCATTAAATTTAAGCTCTTGTAATCTCCATGTTTCCTACGTTCCCTAATAAGGTCGGTGTTGATCATTAATGAAAACCTATTGACATCCGATAACTACTTTATATATATATATATATATATATATATATATATATATATATATATATAGGGAGAGAGAGAGAGGAAGTGAGAAGTTGTGTCATTAGTCGTATAAGAAAATGAAAACCAGCATGAAATTTCATTCTGATTGCCATCCAAACTGATTTTATTATTTTAATCTTTATAAACTCAATGATAGAATACTTGATCAACATTCAATTACACTTAGTTCTTTTAGATGAACTGTTGTTCTCTTTACAAAATCTACTGGTATACTGTAATTTACTGACTAATGGCTCTTTTGTTTGTTGCCTTGATAAAGATTTTTCATCTCGATGTTGTTTTCATCTTATTATATAGTTTGAAAGTTAAATTAAATAACAACATTAATAATAATTACATTATTCATTCATTTGCATATTAAGCAAATTATATTTAATGTAACAAAGACATGCCGTTAGTACAGTTTTATATGTTTTGGATAAAAAAATATTGTTTTATTCCATATTTTGTCAAATGAAACTTTAGTGGTCATTTCAAATAATCAAAAAGTTGCAAATAGAATACTTGCCACTTCCATACTTTGGTTCACGTTGAAACTCTCCTGAGGACGTTTGCTTCACACTAAGTTGTATTATTTTCACGATGAAGGGAATTTTGTCTTCATATCAAGTCAATTAGTACATTCCTAGCTTTCAGTTTTCTTAAAAAGTGCATTGAGTATCACAAATTTATAGGATTAATTAAGTGCGTTGACTTCTCGTTTTGGGTTACTCATAAAGGTTCACATGAAATAAAAACCATTTTAATCTCCGTGAAAATGTTCTGTCACTACTTCGCTACTTATGTGTTCAGGTAAGATAAGTTTTCGTTATCTACCGGCTACAAACTAATGAGTCACAGATTTTCGATAAACAATTTATTTAAGTTGGATTGTGACCGGCAAGTGGAATCTAGGAAGGGCGTTTCGTCTTATTTAGGACTCGTCGGCTGTAAATACCTGCAGTCCACTCAGGATGCACATAAAGCAATAGAGACTGACCAGCTTCAGTCCATAACAAATTAACGGGAAGATACAAATTTATCCTAATTATAAACAATTTACTTAATTACTGTAACGTTGATGTATAATTTCGACTTCAGATCATGTCAGGTTAAAAAGTCAAACTTTAGAATGATTCACAACTGTAAGTATGAACATACAGATTGTGCACTAAAACAACACAATATTTTTACAGTCACAACTTTGATGCCAAACTATAACTAACATCTTGAAGGAATTGACGTGGTTTTTGTATAACAAGACAACTTTTTTATTCTCGTATGACTACTTACATGCCTCCTTGGATTCTAGTGATATACAAACAGTTGAACTCATTTCAATGTCAGAACTTATTAAATGTACTGGATATCCTAAAGTCCCTATGTATTCCATAATAAAATTCTTTTACGAGTTCACAGAAGTACAAATCTTAAAATAAATCTTATTTCATGGTTTATTCTGTAAAATAACATTTCATGATTGATATATACTGAGTACTAAATGTTTTCTACCTTTCACACGTCAAAAAGTTAAGCAATACAGGGTTTTCGGTCAGGAACATTTATTAAGCAGGATTTAGAGAAATGTATGACAGAGACCGTAGCAGAAAATACTTGAATAAACAGTATTTCTAATTATTAATATAAGATAGAAGCGTGACATTTTTTGAGACCAAATTCGGTTATTTTTATCGTCAGTAGATGACAGTCCAACAATAACCGATGGTTACCTATCAAAACGCTAGTTAATTGCTGATTGATTTATTTAGTATAAGCAATAAACCCTATATTTCAACCCTTACATTTAAGCACTGTTGAGCGCCTTTAAGTCAAATACAAACTCACCACAACAACTGGACTATTTTTGTGGAAACAATAAAAATATTATTTTATTTTCTTATACGATGTAGTCAGATTTAATTAACCTGCATTCTTTGTCATTGTTTGCTTGACCTAAGTTGTCAAAAGATACATATTGTCATTAGTTGTCAAAAATGTGGAATCTAGTCAGTGTATCTTGTTACATTTTGAATTTGTCTTGTCTTCGATACTTTCTGAAAAAAACTAAGAATTAATTTATTAATTACCAGTAATAATTGATAATGTTATCAGTTTTCAGGTGATTTTCTCCTTTAAATAATAAGTTAGTATATTAATCCTGTTTCGATTAAAGCATCTCATATTTAAAGCTAGTTACTATTCGAATCTTTTTCAATTCGTCTAATTAAATTCCGTCCATAAGACATTCATGACTTCTCTATGGCTGAACATGATTAACGCGTAGCACAGGATAAAAATTATGGAATCAGAGGTATTGCAAACGTTACCTATTAATTTATATTGTAGGCTCTATAGTTTTCTACCATCGCTAGCAACTGTTTGTTGCATATACGATTACCTTAGACAATAGATCTGTCATAATCATTATTTTATTGTTTTTTGTCACAGATTGATCATGGTTGCATACCACTGATAGGAAACCAGGGGACATTCGTCAACTGTTTCAACTAATATCAATCTGTGATGAAAAATAAAAACTAAATACCAATATCCACAAAACCATTTCATTACACAACTGTTGTTTACCGAATACCTTTGATTAAAGACAAAGAATATTTTTCACTCTGTCTACCTATACCTGCTTCAATCATCACTTCAACTATCTAGCTAATCTGACATCATCTGTTTCTGATTATAAAAATAGACTAGGTCTTGCATCCGAATAATGTGGAGAAATTATAAAACGTTACTGACGCTGGGGTTAATGATGAAAAGATGTAAGTTTTGACTTTTAAACACTTGGTAGGTTCAAAAAATCTAACAATGTGTGATATTTCGTTTTTCAATGTTCATGTCTATGTTGAAAATATATTATTGAGTATCTCAAGTTAAAGCTGGCTCCAAGGATTGTGATAACTACATCGGTTGTCTACTCGATAAGATTTCTTGTTATGATTTCGTAAAAAGAGTCCGTTTATCTGACAGCACTAAATCGGCACACAAACCGTCAAATTTGTAACAAATAAAACCAATCACAAATGATTTTGTGGCAAAATCTTATTGAAGTTTGGTAGAACAACATGAAATGACAGAGGCTTTGACCTGCTTGGGACCAAGTATGCGTATATGTTCACTTAATCCCATTTTTACCGTGAGCTATTTGATTTTCAAGGAAGCCTCCTCTAATATATGCAGGGATCAGTGCTCAAATTAGATTTAAAAATGATTTAAATCTATTTACAAAATATAATTTTTTTTCTTTAAACAGCTGTTATAGGTAAAAAATAAATCGCTTGTCATAGTATTGTTCGACGTTTTGAAATAGCTGAATTATATATATAAACTTGATTGTCAAGTTTATAATACTGGATAGGTAATTTACGTAGTCTTATAAACCCTCAAACCTGGCAGCTTCTCTAGGGATTATGTGTTTACATCGCTTCAATAGATTTTTGATAATTAATTTTTAGCTCTTTCTTTGGTTGCTTTCCAGTCCGTTAGTGTTTTGATTATATTTGAACAAGTTTAACACGGCATTTTACAAGCTCATTTTTACAATAATCAAGTATAATTAATGTAAACGCCATGAAACTTTATGAACTGATAGTTTTTCCGTTCATTCTAGCGGATTTATTGGTTTCATTTACTGAATAATGATATGATCATCTTTAATTTCACCCTAGCCGGTATTTTGGAAAATTATGTCTAAAACTAAATATTCTTAAGTTTCACTGAAATAATTTTATAATCCTTATATTTTATTATATTCCTTATCCTAATCCGCTGAAAACTGGTCTCGACTTAAAACCATGTTCATTTAACGCTTCTGCAGTTAATGAAGCCATTTTGTTTCATAGCAACACCACTGGCTATGATGATTTATAGACCCACAGTAAAGTGGACAAATAGTTCATAGATATTTATATGGCCACTGTGTTTGAAATAAAAAAATGCTGTAATCACTATATTTCCGTAGATTAGTTGACAATATTTATTCAGTAAATTTTTCTAGCTTACGATTTTCCAATATGTAGTAAATATATACAGGTGTACACTATAATAACTTAATGACTCGTACTCCCATCCCCTCCCCACCTAGATTATAATCACAACCTATAAGTTTTATCTAACTGTCAAGCTTTCTATGTTCAAGTTAATATTTTATTTAAATCAGCGAATAGCAATTAAGCTGGCTTGTTTTATTGTGACGTATTGCAATTTCAACTCAAGGTTTATCATTAATTAATACAAGCTGGCGAACTACTGAAATCAAGAAACACTGGATGTGCTATTCTCCACGAATTTTCCCTCTTAAATGATGAATACTCTCCACTGCGTTTACTTCAAGTTCCATAATGAGTGTATTTTGGGAGTGAATCGGCTCAAAAACCGGAAAGCCAGCTTGATCTAAACAGTAAATTGTTCTGTATAAACTTGTCATATTTGGAAACTTAAGTTGTAAATATTTCCCATTCCTTTTCTTTACTGGTATACTTACCAAATCTCAACATAAAGTAAATTCTGATCGAAAAAAATTGTTAATTTCCCGAGTGCCATTACAGTGACTCATTGGTAACTTTCTTATCGCAAGCCTCAATAATCATTAGTTCGAACATAGGAGCACATAACAGTATCCCTTAATATTGGAATCTATCAAAGTTAATACTTGATTCAGTTACTATTAACTTACTATCAGAGTTCTCATCAAGAAACAATAAATTTCTCCCTTAATTAATATTTTTAAACATTTTTTTTTACTTTTAGATCATTATCATGCCTTATACACGTAGAGTATGAAAACATAAATTTCGATTAATAAAAGTTGGTTAATCACTGATTCAGACTTTGTCCCGACACAATAAAATAAACAGAGACAGAACTAAAGGAATCATATGGCAAGACAATAAATTAGCATTGTTGTTTATGAAAAGTGTCGTGAAGTTCATTTTCAACTTGTCAAAACTACACTGTTTTGACTCAGTTTTCTACGCTTAAACATGAATACAAAATGAGTTTTACGATATTTTTGTATTATACAGTCTGAGGTATTATATAACGTATTAACACAAATTGTATATTTGTGCTTAGATATGCATGAATTTATATGTTAATTATATACTTATTTGTTTGGTGTAATATTTATTAACTTGAGTGTTTGTGAAATGTCTATATCTTATTCACTGAGACTTAATACGTGTGTTGGTAACAGTAATTACTGATGTGACAAGGTTTGTTTAGGTTTATATTACCACTAACAATATGCACTATGCTGGTTATGGCATTTTTGGGAGCTTAAGCTTTATTGGGCATCCCATTTAAAAGTGAAATATTTACAACAGCCGTCACTTTAGTCTCTTGGGTATACGCCTCGATAACTACTAACATTGTTTTACAGTATGCGTCGAAAGTAACAATACGCACTTGTAGTCCATAAAACTGAATTGACTCAGGTTACTGAGTGGTATCACATTTTCCAAACCTGTGAAATTTATGAATCCCGGATGTTAACTATTCAAGGGCTTCTCCTATAAGTTTGTATTCAAAATAAGTTTGTTCAATAGCCGAGTACTGGTCAAAAGTAAACAGTGCTGACGCTGTTCTTTATCAGTTCATAGTTAATCTTAATAACTAGTAAATATAAAGATTTCATGTGGTTCAATGATTTGTAAGTGGACACTATATTTGTTGATGAATAGCGTTCCATCACTATTGAGTGACTCTTTAATTTTATGACTGAATTTCGAATTTTCGCGAATGATATTTAATTTCCTTTTGACTTACTAGTCTCCGAATCTGATAAACTTTACGTAACTTCACCCATCATTTTCATATTGTGAAACAGTCGAATGAATTATAAAAAAAGAAAGATTTATTAATATATTTTACTTCTAACAAGCTATTGAGTTTCATCTAGTCGTGGACATTTTGATGTTAATTCTGATTTTTTGCATGTATCTACCTTTATTTTTTCGTGAATTTATAGTTGTGTTGTACATTAAGGAGGCAGTTTGTTATACGAAGCCTTTTATCAATTTTGTTTTTGTGCCGACTTTACAAACAGGAGTGTATTCTTCGTTTGATGATAAACTGTCAGCAAAACACACAGATATTCATTCTGTTCGCACGCTAAGACTTTACATGAACCAACTTTTTTGTTTAAATCCAGTAATGATTGGACTATACAATACTTTAGTAGTAAAGCAAACGCCACTTTTATCATGGGCACTGTCAGAGTGATAGTTAGTTTACTTCTATATGATTTGTTCGCTCTTCATTTATTATTTAACAGAAAACTACCCAATATACTGACAATACTTTTGTTTGAAGGGATGTTTGACCGGTGTAATACTGTAATTAACATTGATAGTTGTGTATGTTCAAAACAAATGGGATATTAGGAATGCACTGATACTTCAAGTTTGAGATTTACTGAAGACTGGGTCACGCTACATACCGTATCATGGCCAAAATGTCACCATCTAGTCTTAATCAAAAGAATGAATTTGTAGATTTATACGTCTTCGTACTGAATACATGGTAGTTGTCCTAGCTTTATATAAGAAATTGAATAACATTACAAAAATTTCTATTAATTTACGAAAAGATGTCTCAACATAAAAAAACAAATTTCTATGCATCATATGCAGATATCTGCATCACAACACCATAGCAACATCAATTTGTCAGCAAGATATTTAAGTACACGAAATATTCCATTTGTGATGCTTAAATGCAAATTACTGGCGTTTATTTTCCTTCATTCTTAAGATAATCATCTGATCACTATTTGTCTGTGGATTAGACAAGTTGATGCATGTAACACATGAAAGACAACAAACAACATGAGTTTGAATCATACAACCAAATAAGTGACAGTTTGTAGTCTATGGTAATGAACTTTACTAATTATAGCGTGATTATTTAAATCACTGACTAGTTTTCAAGTTCTATGTGATGTATAAGAGTTGCTAACCTACACTTGTCTCACCTAAGTAACTAAAGCATTATAATAATGACCCAACTAATAATCATGGTTTGTTTTTGTCCCTTTTAAAGATACATAAAACACTAGAGAGAGCGAAAACAAAGAGTACAAATAGCATCTGTCATTTTTACAGTAGTACAATTAACAAACTAACAATTACTTTACGAAGTTCACTATGAGACAGGTGTATCCTGGCGCCATTTAATATGGATGAATAATCTAGAATTGACTAGACATATTAGAGCAAAACTCAAGCTATTATTTACTTGTACCACCGCCCATCTTTTTCATTCTCTTTATCCAGGTTTGCTGAAATTTATAAGGAAAATCTATTTGTTCATTGATAATCTCTTCATTCATAATAGTTATAGTGAGTTCCATACATCTCACTAATTGTCAGAACAATAGGGTGTGGTCGGTTTTCTAAGTAGAATTATATATATATAATGATAAAAGTAATTACCACCCTTTTGTTTATAATGGTATAAAAATGTAATAAATAACGAGTTATAGATTATATAATCTATATCACTTTATTGTAAGCATAAATGTATGTATATATAATGTTAAATGAATAATAGCTGAGTGAATAAAGTAATGGAAATATATCTTCAGGTTGGTTGGGATGTAATGAAAGAAAAACCATAAAAGGTTTGTTTAAATATGTGAACATATGTTTTGTTTGTATTCAACTGAAAAAAAGACTAATTTATCTAAAACTTGTAATGATAATAATAATAATAATAATACTGTCAATCAAAACTTGAGTATATGTCTAACAAAATAATTAAGATGTTTGTATATCATGTGTTCGCTGTTTATTTACTGCTGATTCAAAACATATTTATGAAATGTATCCTACCTATAAGTTGAAACCGTGCTAATCCAGTAGAGCACTCTGATTGGTTTAGTAATGATCTATCTTTCAATAACTGTTGAACGGAAAAATTAATGTATATTTTCACTGTTTTCAGTCTCGTGATCTGTGACAGTCGATTATTTTCAGATTTCTAAAATTTGTAAATAATTTGGTAGCCACCATCTGGCGATGACCCACTTGACTTTAAACTGCTCAAATGCTGAAATCAATTGCATGATGATCCGTCTATTAAATTTTCTGTTGGGATAAAATCGGATGCAAACAAAATCTTGGTAAACTTGATGTGGTATATTTATAATATTATGGCCATATGCTGTTGTAAGGTATATATATATATATATATATATATATATATATATATATATATATATATACTATACCGTACAACATCAACCATCGGACCTATATTTTATGTATATTGGCACCTAATAAATTCATTTCAGCCTTAAAATTGTTATACCTGTAGCCTAATATTATAAAAGGACATATATTGCTTCGACATTTTAAAATGAAATATTGCATGAACTCACAAGTTTCAAACATTTCCAACAACAATATTCAATATATTTCCATCCAAGTTTGTCTGTGTGGTATGGAATTTATCACAAATTAGTTTTGAGTTACTTTTAGATACGTATAACTTTTATTGCAGCATACCAACACACGACATATATCAATTGTAATGTTGATATTTCGCATTATTTAATATGCTGACGTAGAGCTCTTTGTTGAAAATATGTTATTATTCTTTATCCTAGAGTCGTCACCTTCTTGAATATGTGCATAAGTGGTTTACAAGTACGAGTAAAAATAAAGAAAATGTTCTTCATTTAAGTATATCTGTTTTGATATTACCGTCATATGTGCATCGCAATATCTGCTAATATAGTCCAGGAGCATAATAATTTTTTGATTACTGTGATTTAATTATTTACAGATGATAGTGTAGACTTATCTGTACCATCAATGAATTACGGTGATCCCACTACTACATTTTTTATAATAGTACATTACATTCACTTTTCCAAAATTTGATAGAAGCATATAATAAGTTTTACATAATGTGATAAATACATCGTAATTTTATTTCCAATCAGCTAATGAAGACAGATAAAAAATAAAATGTCGCTAGTCTTTTTTTCTATTATTTGATTTAACTAACTGTGCATAGGAATCGAAGAACAGTAGATAGCTAATCTAGTGGTATAACTGTGAGATGTGATTCAAATATCAGGATCAATGAATAAGGAGTTAATGGTCTACAGTATTCATCTTAGAATTCTAACCTTATTAACCGAATAATTAGGTTTGAATTACTACCAAGGATTTAATTTATAGTATTTCATGATAATATTATTCTCTCTTTACCCTTTTTTGACTTTTATTAGTAGTTACACTATACGGATGATACATGGTATTATCAACAGTAAATCATTTTATTTTAATGGGCCCATTTGTCCGGTTTAAACTCAAGTGTATTTGTAGAAATTATGCCTACAATTAAACCATTACATTATGAGCATTAATGCATGAGAAAACATTTAATTAACTGGTCAGTTACTATGATTCGATTATTATTTTCTATAAGAAAAATAATCCGATAAATTTACTGGGTATCAGTTATGAATTCGCAGTAATAGTAACAATAAAGTAGCCCTTTCTATACATCACTGATGTGATAAACTACCTCCTGTCACCTTTGTACAAACATTAACCGAAGACTATTGACATGTTGCTATGCTGTAGAGAAACACTACAATGAAACAGAACAAATCGTAATTCGATTAGCTTATAAGAGTATACTGTTTATCCTCGGCCTGTAATTTATGGTTGTTTATTTTAATTCGAAAGGATAATATCTAATGAAGCATATGAATAAATAAACTATTACATTTGGCACAACTAACTAGTTTGTTGATCAATGACAAGTGAGATATGTCATTGCGTATATCGGTGACATAATTTGTTTAAATTTAATTACAATCGATTGGCTTCATTATCAGCGAACTTATTTCTCTCCTATAAATAGGTTATGAGAGCCTATATATGGAGATGCTTACCGCGATAGTCAATTCACCAGGCAGTTTATAGTACAATACAGTATAAGAATTTTAATTTTACTGACTAGTGATAATGAACATGAAGCTGTAGCAACAAACGGGAATTCGTGTGTACAGATTTTTAGTTGATTCTTCATCCTTCATATAACACTTAGTTTCATAAAAAGATACATAACAGATCTGAGTAATTCATGTATAAGAGTAACAGCAGACAGTTACTTAGTGACAGAGCAATCACATGTATGTGATTTTCTATGCTAATTTAAGAGAAGGGAACTGCTTTCTGTTAATCAACTACACCCGTGTATCGACATATACTTCGGTGAAGTAGGGGAATAAATTCCTCTGAAGTTTACTTAGATCACCTAGCTCTAAGGAAAAATTACACGTAACTCGTAGTTAAAGATCTCAAATTCTATTGAGATTCTACATACACCAACACATGCCACAAATTATCTAACTTATATCATATACAAAACCGAAGTATGAAATCATCCTCAAGTCAATAAAGCGTCTCAATATTTCTAGTTTTTGGGAAGACCGCACAATAACGTGAATGATTCGGAAACAACTACATTTTCATTATTACCTCAATATGGAATAATTACCTGGAGAACGTCAGAGTCAGACAATATCATTTGACGAATTTAGTGACTGTTAGTGATGTATTATTATAGTTTCCTCGTAAAATGAATGTCGGCACTTGGAAATCATGACTAGTACTCCTTACAAGAGATCAGGTTGACAAAGGTGAAGAAACACTGAATATTCTTTCACCTAGACTGCATCCGTTTTCTTATTGTTTCTGTTTCTATACCTCGAAATTATATCAAATCTATGTCCTTATTGTTTGAAATCATTAACAATTTAACTGGAATTAACCTTATATTACTAGTTAAACGATATCATTACCGGTTCGCCACATCCACCCCTATGTTTCAAAACAGAGATAACCAAGTGTTATTGTACTAATCGGGGTAGCCATTATTAGGCGTCATAAAGCTCAATCTGATACTATCTATTTTTTAAAAAAACTATTGGCTAACTGTTTAAAACATAAATAGTTTATTTTGTGACCCTAAAATTTTGAAAACATCTTGTCTACAACTTTAACAAAAGAAAATTATCTTTAACGCATTAAACAAGCAGTTGTTTAGGGTCATGTGGTAGGATCACGTACCTATTATATGTAGGTAAATGTAAACACATTAATCCTATTGGCTGAAAAAGAACCCAATACATTTCATCTGTTTGGCTCTTACTCGTCGCTTATCTATTCTGACTAACGAACAAGACAGTTGCGTAGATAGGTTTACAGATAAAGCCATTCATCCACCTTGATAAAATAAGAGGGAACGTGTGGAGATTAAAAAAAACTGTTTTCTAACTATAACACATACACACAAGCAAATGAATAGATATACGATTTTACACTCACTTTGTCTGTGCATGCATGTATACATACATAAACAATAATGCAACAGCTTAGCTAGTGTAAAATAATCAGTGTAAAATGGATGTATTAAGTAATTCCGAAGAATTAAAATGTTATCGTTGGCTATTTTTCACTGAAATGATATGATCTCCGGATACATATTCGTCAATACTGTTTACATTTTTCGGTATTACATGACAATACATTCAATTAATTGTTTATAGAACGATAATTTATATGTAACATTCAAAAGCTAAGTTTATAATGTATAATTATTTACTACCATGTTACATAACAGTTTTATTATTAATGACATTCTACAATGTTCCGTATATCTATACATTACAAGATACTAAAACAAATTCAAAAGAACCAATTCGTTTGAGGGACGGAATAGTTCTAACAAATAGAGCTCTCAAGTTGAATGAGTATTCACTGGAGGAAATGCAGGATGATGAAGGAGATTTGCATATTTCTACGGACTTACCGGTACTTGATACATTAATATCTTCTGATGGAGAGAGAGACAAGTCAGAAAGTTTTCGATCAAGATTAGTAGGTCACTTTTCAAGACCTAACACTGATAATAATAATAATAATAATAATAATAATAATAATAATAACCGCAATGTAAACAGAATGAATAAGATTAATGGACAACGTTTACCGAAAGATTTTAACTTACTTGGTTCATATTGGCCCAGTTCTAATATTGGAAACATATTTGACATTGGATGGGATCCGAATCCACCTAAAGGAAGTAAGTGATTTATAGAACACAATTTATATGAAATTCATTAATAATTTCTCAATTCACATTCATGACACGTTTATTGAATATAATTGATTTGGCACTCGAATTCATTTGTTCGCTAGAGATCCACGCTGGAGCTACATTCTAGGAAGCTATTTTTCACTGAATCTCTTATTATTGTCAAGAGAAGCTATTTATTTCATTCACTTTAAACCTTATTTCACTACACTTATAAGTTAAAAATTATTATAGCAGTACTGTCATTTAGTTACTTAGGTTTGTTGTATCTAGAGTATCAGTGTACTAACCCTAACGGTTGATTCCTACAGGGACGCAAACTTTTTAAAATTATTCATTTACTTAACTGGTGTTATGCATGTCGATGAAGTAAAACATTGAAAGGATTAGTAATTAGACTACTGTTGACGTGACCTTATCTTTTAAAGTATATTTCATGTTTGCAATTAGTAGGTAAACTTGCCATAGTCAATAGGATAGTTAGTTTCATCACATTAAGTTGACTATGGTTTGTTAAACAAGATAATCATTTTGACTGTTTACTTATTGTAGTTGAGTTTTCAATAGTTTTCAGCATATATCATACTAAAGTTCATTTACAAGCATGAGATTTACCGTTACTTGTACAAATAAGAAAACAAGAAAAGATCAAATTCACAAGATCCGTGCGTATTCTATATGTTTTAGGTGAATTATTATTTGTCTGGGTCGCATATGAAGCCCTTAATAAAAAAAAAATAACATTAATAATGCTGGATGCAAGCTTCATTTCACATTTAACATGCTCTAGTTCTGATGTAAATGACAACTTAATTTGTAACTATGGCTATAAACAAACTCCATTTTAAGTTGAATATCAATTGATAAATGGAAACAATTAAATCAGTGGGTAGATTTATAAACAGAGCTCACATATTCAAGTTATGTATATTTAAAAGTTAAATGCATATGTATATCTCACACATGTCATTTTTTATAACACACACTAGAATTTCAGGTTCCTTTGAAGGTTCATTTTAAAAGTGTTATTTCACTTGGTGAACAATCAGTTTCGGTGCAACTGTAATATTTTCTTGTTAAATTAGCAATATTAATTGTGTTGTAGTGTAATACGTTTTATGTATGATAAAATACGTGACATAGTGCAGGTTTGCCCCTTCTTAGAATAGGTAAATTCGGCTATCTTTAATAGATCAATTAGTGATACCAAGAATGACAGTCAACTATCTCCACAGCACCTAAGTATAATCTAAAAGATTGATTGAGATTTTCCTAATGGGCGAGAAGTTATATTGACTGTTTATTATAATGGGCCATTATGCCCTTTTATTTTGTTCTTTCTTCATCGTTAAGAGGGCAGAAGTAGTCGATGATAAGGAATAATATTATGTAGCTAGTTGGTCAGTGAAACCAGATGTTAGTTAACAATAGACATGGGAACAATTACTAAGAAACAGTATAGGCGGAATCTGTTGTGTAATTTCATTTTAGACAGCAACTATTTAAATGTCGAATTAAAACTGACCATGCGTAATTTCAGCAATCGTTTACTCTTGAAAAATCTAAGATGCTATCCAACAAATAGCAAGATTCCTAGAAATTTACTTTGTTTCGAATAAGGTAATTGTACCTATTCTGTATAAAATCTCATTAGTTGGCGTTTAAGTATTCAAGACCACTTAACGAATTTTTTAACTTCTATTCAGTGTGTTTAACATATTAAGTTACATTTTCATGATAAACAAAATTTCTGTAGCATAAATCACGCCGCTCCAAAACAAAGGTCGTGGAGAATAAAACATTTTTTACAAAACTTTACTTACATTGAATGTTCTTTCATCAGAAAATGGTGACCATAAAAGGCCAAATGAATTAAATGCCACAAATTATATTGATGAACATATTTGGGTAATAGTTTAAACAGAAGCCTGAAGCAATGATTAACCATAGTTTGCTCATAGGTGAGCCAAATGATAAGGATGGGATATTATATGCATTCCGTGTGTAAAAATAAGTGAAGGACTACATACAGACTTTAAAACATTCTCGGTTAGTGCTGAAAAGACTAAAGAGTTACAAGGTCCTGCGTTAGCCTCTACGGATACTTAAACAACCCATTCTTATTTTGTGCTATAACTATTGATTGTACACTGTCGGTGAATCACCTTAGATGTTAAATTGCTCGGATATTAATCAGAACTGTTTAATGTTCGATTATCAAACTATTAATTTATTTCGCGAAAATCAAGTTGAACAATTTGATGTTAGTGCTAGAAATTTTAACTGTTTGTTTGATAATTATTTAGATTACTTCAAAGTTAACCTTACTGTAACTTATTACTCACCCATCGGATTATAAATATAACACACAATTCAGTTACTTTAAAAGGCTCCCTTTCTTATTCCATTCTGTGAAAACATCTTTAATGCTTGGAATTTTAGGTTATGTCACGCGCATGAAAAGGAACATAAAACTTTCGGACTAATATGATTACATTATTACTGGTTATAATTAAAAACATTCGCAATATGAATTATACACATTAATTCCAGGGAAGTTACGATCTTATAACATTAAGTTATCTTGATTTTAAAATATATCATTAGTAATCCACATAAACGAGAGTGACTAAAGTTGTTAGTATCTTAAATCCACTCCAATCAGTTTCCTGTCTGTGAACGTGAATAAATTGGTACTTCTTATTTACTGCCGGAATTAATTAAGTCTGATCTCAAATTACCTTCTTTTGATTTGAATTTGTTGATATCGGATACCTAGTAAAAAGCACTGGTTAAACACTAATTTATTGATAGTTTATAACAATCGTTACAGTATCGAAAGATAATTAGATTATAATTTGAGTTTAAAATATCGTAAATGTTTGGGGGGGGGGCTAGGTAAATTTCGAGATGTGTGATAGAAAGAAACACAATCATAACGAAGTAACTTTTCCTCTATTTATTTAGTCTTCCTCTTCATAATACATGCGTTTCTAAGTCCCCTTCCAGTCTTTGTGAGTTTACGTTTACTATGGTGTTTACAGGGAATACGTGAAAGGTATTTAAGTATTTCTTAATATATTACAAATGAGGATGAAGAATCATCTTTGAAATAAGTCAAAATTTGTCCTAATCTAAGTTGGTATGATTTACTTGCTTAATAATGACTGTTGACATAAGTAATAGTATGTAAATGAATACTAGCTACTATAGCTTACGCTTATTCATCTTCGAACTGATCAGGATGAGATATACAAGTATGCTCTTAAATTTACATGCAGAAATATCCCAACATAATTGTTATAATCTCAAGTAAGACTTAGAAACTGATACCTATGAGAAAACACAAGCTCTAGTTATATTCAGATTTAGTATGCAGCCTATACTTATGCGAAAACTAAATCTAGTTTTTTGAATACATTGTTTAGCATGACGGAAAATTTAGGGCATAAAATGGATGAAGTTAGGTGGATAACAGATGCGTAACAGTAGAAAAATGTAGTTAGTTAAAAAATGCTTATTCCACAATGACAGTGACTATACTGGATAAAATCTATTTAGGAAATCACAACTTCGCCTAAAATTTAATAACTGATGACACAATAAAGGATTTACTTAAAATCCTTTATGGTGATTACAACCTATGTATAGGAGCTATATTAAGTACGTAATGAAGTGTTGTTGTGATTGCATAAACTATCTATCCTTTCTCTTTTATTTATTACTCAACATTGAAATATCATTTTTCCTTACTGATCTCCAGACATGTATACTTCTGGTATTATGATTTTCTTCATTCTTACGACATGTTCATCAATTTGGGGATGTGTTCACAACATTAAAGCATTCTGAATAAAGAAGCTGATCAAGTGTGTGAATTTCATATAACTACAAAATCCACCTCGATTTTGTGATAAATGTTTACCTATTCACTTTAATTGTTCACAGTGTAGTCTTCAATAGGCACAAATATATACTGAATGCAAATCAATGGATGGTTTTACATATACATAACAAAATTACCATTCATACCAATATCTCTATGAAGGCGATACATCACTTTGCATTTAAGCTGGATTTTCTATTCACTTTTAACATTGTCCGCATTTGTTCATCAAAATAATACTAGAGATTATTTGTCTGGTGTCAAGAGGAAATTTAACTGGACATGTTAACATGCAAAAATATATGAGACAAGTAATTCATTTGAGTTATATTTGGTGCACTCAAAATATGAAATAGTTTAGCTGTACCAAGACATAGAATCAGTTTGTGAAATAATTAACTACTAGTGACGCAGTGTTGATACGTTTGGTTTAGTTTTTTTTCTGTGTTATAACCTAAATCGATGACCTGTGTGCGAAATTCTCCCACAAATGTTTTTCTACCTCTTGGTTTATACTAAGAATGGCAATGAAATTTGATACTTTGAGATGGCTCATTTCTAGATTCAATGTATTTCTAAATAAGAAATACATTTCCTCAGGGTATAAATATATAGTACCATAAATTTCTCTACCGAAAGTCAAGTCGCTTTTAATAAAAAAGCCGATGTATTTTTGTAAATAATATTATTAATTATGAACAACTTTAGTGATCGTCAATCTTCCTCCCTGAGTAGTTTAATAGAGATTAATCAAGCTCCTATGGCATTATTATTAAGTACAAAGTGAGCACAGTAGAAATATTGATTGACAGACACATTTCTTTACTTAGAAAAGCGGTGTTCATCCGTTTTATTTTATGGGAAAAATATTCAACCTAAATAATTGGCATTTATCTATAATTGGCAGTGATGACGGGCTAGAAATGCATGAATAAATTGCTCTTACGATGTGTATTCAGAAACATGCCTACTTACAGTTATATATCTCACGGTCTATACATTAACTTCATGTTATGTATTCAGACATATATCTAACTAGGTTTACGTAAAAAGATGAGTCACTAGTGTTGTACATAGTGTGATTGTGAGTAATATATTCATGTTCCAAGAGAACAGAATGAACCTAGTAGCTTCGCATCACTAATGTACACAAGTTGCAAATATTACTTATAATAATTAGTACAAGTTTAACTAAGAGCTTGAAGTCCCGATAAGTAAATAAATTCAATGACTTTGAATTCGCTCCAAAAAGTAATAGTATATATTTCCAAATTATGGAATGGTGGTTTGTGACTTTTATACCCAATTCTGAATATCAACAACAGGAAAATGAAAATCCTTAGGGATAGCGTTATCATATGTTATAGAATTGATAGATACCATAATCAATAGCCTGGTGGGTGACATACTAGCGACTCAGACAATGAATGAATTTTTCGAGCCTTATCATCGATAGTAACTCTGAGGTGGGGATCGTGTTTCATCCGGCGTGTCCTAAACAGGACAAAGCGCACGCCATTCTACTGCCAGTCACCTCCAAAATACTGCTGCTTTATAATCGCTTTAATTTCAGATAGTGTCTCTTAATATAAAATTTCTGAATAGCTGATATTTTATGCACTCCCAATTCTTAATGCTCAAAAATCAGTTTTAACACTTCAGTCATTGGAATGTGAGCAAATAGTTAAATGTAACCGAAAACGTGCAATACTAGTTGTAAGAATCTGAACTGATGTAACTGTCCAGAGGGTTTAGTTGCATCACCTAATTTACTTTGTCTGCAACTGACTACTTATAGGAGTATAATTCAATAGATTGACTTATATTCAACGTCATACTATCTTTTATTATTTCAGAGTTCTAATCCTTTCTAATGGTTAATGATATTGGCATATATGATGTCGTTATATTTTTTTAATTAGCAACACATTACTATTACAATTATTAGCATTTTACTATGAACATATGGTGATTACTTTTATTGTGTACACGTTTACTGTTGATTTGCGTGTTTCTAACAATTCAGAAATTCGCAAACTAACCATCTATTTATTAAAAGTTAATGATTATATTTTTATGCATTTAATATGGTTGTCATGGCCTGCTTCACCACTATACATACAGGGCTATTGAATCAATAACAAATTCAAAGATTTCAATGACAAGCATTAAATGCCAGATTAAATTTAACTCCGGTTGCTATACGATCATGTGTTCATTTTAATAAGGTGACATTGTTAATACTACGTATGGAAACATACATACATGCATATAAACAACATTTTAATTCAGATGACATGTTATAAACGCAACGAAAACACAAATGTTTGTTTATTAAACCTTTCAGTATTAAAAATCACTAGTTAGTTCAATGGTTTAAGGATGATGCCAATAGTTGTTACATTTCAATAGGTTTTATTGTAAAACGAAATTAATTTGAAGGTCAAATAAAGAAGAATTAGTGTATGAATGGTGCTTCTCCCTTCGTTGATTATCGTTTTAGTAAACATTATTAAGTTCATGAATTATACTAATTGTATTCACTTTTCCATGTTGATTTAATGTAACAATGCTAATAGCATTAATTAGTTTAACAATTTAAAACATATAAATTCATTAGTACGTATGTTTCAGGGTTTTAACTAAACAGCTTCAATAAATCATGAATGTTACCAATATACCATTAACTAAATACGTTGGTAATCAAAAAAATATGTTATTCACTGTACAAATCTCCGCTGGTACAAGGGCTAATTTAGAAACGTATAGCTACCAAACAAACTCACTCCTGAATATTAATAATAGTCAGTAGTCAGTGCACAAAAAAAGAATTTTCCATATATTTAGTCATCCTTTCTGTTAAACATAACATATAGTCACGAAGAAAAACAGGTTACCTTTTATATGAGACAACATATAAGAAAAACATTGTAACTTGAAATGTAGCTAATGAAAATTAATAGAAGACATTAAATATCGACATCATCTTTTGTTTTGGTACGGTGTTTTGTGATTGAAGTGGTTTATGATTTTACTGTTTTTCTGAAAAAAAGTAGACCAGATATAAGAAAAAATTATCTGAAATGAAAACAGGATCTTTTTTATTAAGTTATCCAACTCGCGAAACAATGTATAACAAATAACATACAAATGCTGTAAATCATTATTTTGTAAATAAGGTCTCTGATAATACGTTAAACTCCGTTTTAACTTACTGATTAATAAATACCTATACAGATAATACTTTTGTTGAAATCTACTGTTTCAGAACGGTCTAGTTTATTGTTTGGGGCAAAAAATGGTAATCCTGTATATCAATTCTCATTTTCGACGGTATAAGTTTCATATACTGGTATGTTAAGAAACCTCTAAATTGTCCTCTGCCTGATAGCTTACATAGTAGATTTTTTGAATAAGAAAATCACTAAAATAAATGGATATCATCAACAATGATAGATGAACACCTCTAACAATCATAATTTGTTTTTTGATAATGATCAGTTGAATGAATAAGTGATGAATCAATTTTATTATTGTAGAACGTTTCTAGGACTAATCCTTTTATCAGTATTCACATTGACATCATGTATTTATATGTATGTGCACATTTATCAACTGTTGTAGGCAAAAAAATAATTGGTTTTCGACATCAAGTGAAGTGATGCAATTCATGATAAATTAATGCACATTTTAAGCTGAGTATGCAAACATTGTTTTCTTAAACGAATGCTGCTCTATTCTACATATAAGTAATATGACAGTCTCATAAATCTACAAAAAGTAATCTGTCTAAATCTACTTGACAATTATTGCTTCAATGATCATGTATTTACACTAATAGGATTGGTCTGATGTTGAATTATGGTAAAGTTTTTACAGTATACTAAAAAATGGAAGTTTCCTTGTTCGCTTTTAAAGCTATAAGCGAAAATCTTTCAACTAGTCAGCACGTAACATTTCAATCCCAAGTCTATTCCTAGCTTCTTAAGTCAATATTTACCACAAGCAAATAGCTGTCAGTGGTCGTCTGGATGCTAGGATCCATGTGTCAATGAAAGTATGTATTGCATTAGCAATGCATATCGCTAGCATGAAATATTATTTGCAACTGAAGTACAGTCTGATAATAAGCACTCAGAGGAATTAGAGGAATATTAACGTATAACAAACATATATATATATATATATATATATATATATATATATATATATATATATATATATATATATATATATATATATATATATATATATATATATATATATATATATATATATATATATATATATATATATATATATATATATATATATATATATATATATATATATATATATATATATATATATATATATATATATATATATATATATATATATATATATATATATATATATATATATATATATATATATATATATATATATATATATATATATATATATATATATATATATATATA